>BGPR01009266.1:15134-58421 GCA_013235015.1 Araneus ventricosus | reverse complement strand
TAAATATTAAAAACCTTTCACCAAGAGAAAAAGTCGCATCTTTATGCCTTACTGCTTACGGATTATGGTCATTTGCACAAAGGCATGCAATTTTCTGAGGGAGAATGAGACATCAAATTGGAAAAAAGAAAACTGATTTTTGGATATTTATGGATTAATGCATTGTAAGAACTTGAATGCAAAGAAACTTATTTTATTTATTCATTATTTCAACGGTGACTTTAAAATAATAGCAAAAAATACATAAAAAAGATATATATATGAAAAGAAATCAGTTAAAAGTCTTTAAGGCGATGTAACAGTCTTCTGCATCAGGCTGTGACTGCTCCACGGGCCACGCTTGTACCACAAAATGATTTCTTGGTTCGGCTCAAGTTTTATATCTACGGGACCTGAAAAGTGGAAAAATTCATTAATTTCATTTGTATAGGCTTTATTAAAACAGTAAGTTTACAGCGCGTTTTTCTTTTGGTGTTTTAGGCTCTTGAAAGACAAAACAGATTACGAGGTAATTATTATAAACAATCGAAAACCTTGAAAATTCTTAATTGGTCAAAAAGTTCTCATCTTAATTAAGGACTTAATTTAAAGAAAAATTTATTCTGTAGTTATTGACGGAGCAGAAATAGAATGCCTTTCGATGCGAATTTTTAAATATTTGTTTATGATAATAAATGAATTATAAATTTTCGCTGAATATTGCATTCTAAGCATGAGCTGCCTGAAAAATTTAAGAAAAATGGCAGTAATAGTGTGCTTTGTTGTATTTGATTAAGTTCATGCTGCTACTATTTGATTAAAATATACATAAAATGCGTAAATGGACATCCAATGACAGTTTCGCCTTTACTACGCTTCTACCACGAATTTAAAGGTCTGGTTTATAGTAATATGGATTTGAAGGAAAAAAAGATAAAATGGTGGAAATGAGAACCTTATTTATCTAGTAAATTTTAGTGTTCCTGTAAAGAAATAAAAAAAATAACAATGGGTATATCAATATTGATTTTTAGATTAAATTACAATAACAGAAATTCTAATAAAATAAACGAAAAGCAAAATTATGTTATATGTGAGGAGAAAAATTGGATTTTCTTTCTCGCTAGGAACATTTCAGAAGGAAATACTTACTTTCTTCCACGATCATCGGATCTTTGTCCGAGCTGAGAGTTTTGAGGTAGACGAACCAAAACATGCCCATCTCGGGATCGTCTTCCTTTCCATTCAATGCCGCGACATACGGTTTGCCATCCACGACGTTGTACTCGACCCTTAAAATGTAAAGAAACGTGCAGTTAATATTTATCCGTAACGCTATCAGCACATTTAAGCTTTCAGATTAGGAAACAACAGCTACCAGCAACGACGCTAATTTATAGCTGATAAACATCTTATAGTATTCATGCGAATAAATATCAAAATTTATTCAAATAGTATCACTTGTACACAAGAGGAATAGTTCTAGAGAACAAACAATTTCCCCCTCACAAATCAGAACTCATTAATCGTTTTAATATTCAATGTATTCTGAGAGAAATTTTGAAGAAGAGAGTTTATGTTATGCATAAAATGCCAACTCCGTTATTCGCAGAAATCTTTCTTTAGACAGAAAGGAGTGTTAGCGAAAATAAGGCTTATATTCAAATATTATCATGTCGGGTGTTTCGGATTCGTTACATCTAACACAGGATGACTTACAAAATAATAATTATGAGCTTTTTTTTATAATTATTGCTTTAATGACATCAATATATCTCGAATGCGGTGCAATGTATATGATAATGGCAAGTAGAATGCAGTACCAACATAAAAACTTTGTAAAACTTAGGCGTGTTGGTGGAAAAAAAGTAGGTGTTCAAGGGACTTGTAGTCGAATTCGTTACGCGCTTAAGATGTTGTTATTCATGCAACTGGATTGCTGCGCTGTTGTAAATTTGTAAGCCATCGAATCAGTGTTGAGCATTTTTCCTAGTGTATCCCATTCTTTTACTTAATTCACTGACAAAGCGTCCGCAATATCAAATCCCCTTTGCATTTCCGATCCCATGTCCTATTGCAAAATTAACTTTTTTGTGTATGCTTGATCTACACTTTAAGTTTGGTCACGTTTTTTCAACACTCTGTTTATATACAATGTGCTCCAGAATAACGCGTACAAAATTAGACTTGTGGTAGAGAAGACAGATATGAATCGTAATCAGATAGGAAGGCATGGTAGGATATATATATATATATATATATATATATATAGGTGGCTATCTATGCGACCTTCACTGTCGGAGCGAGCGGGTTAATTTATTGTCGACTTCGATTGAGTGCAGTCATAGTTCGATATTCACTAAGTATTATGGACTAGGAAAGGGAAATGGATAAGTAGCTGTACTAATGTATCAGGAAAGGTTTCAAAGAGGAAAATTTAAAAATGACTCTCTCTCTCTTCGAAAGTACCAATTTTTTAAAGATAGCAAAGAATTTGTTTGTCATGAAGCAATAGAAATCCATGTACAGAGAAAATAGGACTGAATAACTAAAGGTTTTCATAACAAATGAAATTTAATACAAAAATTGGAGTTAAGTTTAATTCCCAATAAAAGTTTGTTCAGATCAATCAATGCTATCTTCTGAATCACCGCTATCAATGTCATTCTATGCCTTTGCTTTTAAGGCACGTGCTTTGCTGTTTTAGTATAAATAAAAATCTTATACAATGGGTAGTGTGGTGGAATATAGGATTGTAAATCAAAGATTTTCTTTTTGTTTCTTTTATGTGTCTGTGTTCTCAATAAATGGAAATAATGTGGCAAGCTTTCCTTATAAAAGACAAAATTTGACTTTTTTGCAGAATCTTTGTTTTAAGTTGAACGAGTTGACTTTACACTCTCCACTATTTCTTTCTATTGGAAATACAGTCTACCTATCCTTTGGATGAAAACTTCTCCCGCTTCATTTCTGTTTCACGAAAATAGAATATAGAATATCTGTATCACGAAAATAGAACATAGAATATCTGTATCACGAAAATAGAATATAGAATATCTGTATCACGAAATAGAAATGTTTTTCGGCAGTGACAACTAAACTATTCAATAACACCGAAGACGGTGTCATTGAGCTTCAAATAACTATGTCCAGATATAAGAAACTTGTAATTAATAAAAATAGAGCATGTAGAGGGATATTGAATAAATCTCTGTAAAAAAAAAATAGCTAAATTTTTCTATATTTAGACCTGTGCAAAATTCCGAATACATAAATGATATGACTAAGATTTGAAGCATGCTCTTTAAGATGCCTAAGAAGGCATGCTCCGTTTCATCTCACAAGAACATGTATCCTTTGTCATGTCTATGAACATATTTCCTTTAACTCTATAATGACAGTTTTGGCGGTTTCGGCCGCTGAGGCAATTTTCAATTGACGACTACGAAACCGGTTTTGGATGTTTGGATAGATTTGAGTTTAAGCAGGAATTCAAAACAAATGCCTTGATTTGTAGCAATTGTAGAAAAATTTCGCCAGTGAGATGAGAATCCAAACGATAAATCTATATTTATAAGTGGTTAAATTCGATGCTAAAAAAACTCGATCAGAACCTTACTCCATCTCTAAAGAGTTAAGCTATAGATTCGCAAATTATATACACACAATATTTAGTTTATTGTCAACTCACAGCACGTTTATATTTATTTATTTCTGAATATATTTACCTTTTTACTCCCTGATCACTATACACGGTGCTCCTGCTCTTAATATATAAAGATATTTTGCTTTAATGTATTGTCAACTTAAAACATTTTCAATTAAGAGGCATTTTGAATTCACAAGTCATTTGAGGAAAAAATATAACTTACACTTACAGGCTTCGGAACCTTCCTTATTAAATACAGGTTCTAAAATGAAGTTCTCTGTATTTGTATGAAAAAAATATTAATTTGTTTGTCTGTGCTGCTGTAAAATACTTACTTCTGTCTATTGTCTATCGTTGCCACAGTCTCTATAGCATCGTAAATAGTGCTGTTCACACGCATTCTCAGTCGCCAAGTTCGGCCCACATTTATTTTGTCCCCCATCCAGACGGAGTACTGGACAGTCATCGTTTCCCCTGTGACATCCAATGTTTTTTGTAATGCTTCCTCTTCTACAAGAAATAAAAGATATATTCAGCAACATTTTTGAACATTAAATAATAAAAAAAATTAAGATTCCTTGTCGTGTTTCTGATTTTAACTTCGTATTCTTATAAAGTCTCAATTATATATCGAATTTTAAATTCTTAGTTAATTTTATTTACCTTATCTCTATAACAATTCATTCAATTAAAGAACGGAAGTTCAGTTTAGATCCTTTATTTGATCTTTTCCAAAAAATATACCTTATTCTGAACATGTCTTGTGAATTTTAACAGTGTCTCATAAAGAGTGTTAAGATTTCGATGTGCGAAAAATTTTTAAGATTTTTTTTTCGAAATCCCATTTTTATTTGCAACTCTAAGTTTATTACCACTAACAACCATATTTCAATTATCTTTTAGTTAAAGAATTGCAGGTGAATTTGTCGTCTGTATTAATGAAACGATTTAAATAAAATACAAAAAATAATTCTTTTTTTGTGAGAAAAGCGATAAGATTACAGCTGCGAAAGAAAATATAAAAACATCTATGAAGTTTAAGTGATTTCATATTGTAACTGGCCATAACCATATCGGCCGGCCGTAATATGATGGACGAAAAATATTTTCTGCAGACTTTCGAATCCCCGAATTTTTTATTATACCTAAAATATTGCTGAAGAAAAATATTTACAGTTAATTGGTAGCAGAGAGATAGAAGGTAAAAATATATTTAAAAGTTTAAATTGAGTTACAACTTCAAAATCATTTTAAAGAATGCATACAAATGTTGAACGAAATTCAGAGGTGAACGAAATCACTAAGGTGTGTCTTGATATGTGTATCCATGCGAAAATAAATCCTGAACTCTCAATCCCAACAACCGAAAAAACTTCATAGTCGACTCACCCGCAACCGGCTGTTTGCTGCAGTGTCCGGAAGTGACATTGAGCAGACTTTTTCGGTTGAGGACGGGGAGGGCGTAGTAGGCGTCCAGGAGAGACTTGCTCCCATTAAGGCCGTCTACTAAAACCTTCAGGGCCGAGTCCAGGTCAAATTCCTTCTTGTAGGAATCGTGGATGAACAGGGCCTGCGACAAAAGGCATCAAATTATTATTGAAGATAAGCCAAGGAGAATGAAAGCATGTCTAATAAATTAAATTTAACAAAAATAATTTTAATAACTTTCTTTTTTAGTGTGGTAAAAGCTAGAATTTTTGCTGTTAATAATTTTTTGATTTTCAATCTCAGGTTACTGTTTCTCAAATTCACTAGTAGGTGACGACACACCAACGAATTCTAAATTTAATTGCAATAATCGCTAACCATGGACTAAGTTTGGAAAATTTAAAAAAAGAGTTATGTCATCGAGGATGCATAAGTGTACGAAGGTCCATTGCGCAAAGGATACCAGGATGAGAGTAAAAACTCGAGAACAGAATTCCATCACAGCAAACTTGTAATTAGTCAGGTTAAATGAAACAAAAAGTGTGATAATACTGAATATTGAAATATAAAAACAGTGTTATAGGTTAAAAAAATATTTATAGGAAAATAAGACATATCTGTAAGCAATCAAATGATTTTATTAGCATATTGACTGGCAACTGCGAGTTACCTTGTAGTTGGTAGTTGTCCAGGATGTGAATACTAGGTATCACGTAGAAATTTTATACAAAATAATACAATATGATTGAATCAAATTGGATTATGGACCGGAAACCTGTAACATCTCTTGGAAGTCAAAACGCATTAAATTTTATATGATAACGATGTATGTAATTCGCTTATGAAATCATTTGTATGACTACGAAATACAAAACATCCATTATAACGATGTGAGAGGACGCCATATGATAACGTGAAATTTAATTTTAAAGTTTCATTCTTTCTCTTTTTGTTTATTTCATTAGTAATTTCTCCTTTCAGGCAATATTACTACGGGAATTATCTTCAAGGAAACTTCCATATCCTCGCTCAGATAGTTAAGAACTGCCAAAAGAGTCATAGCTTTGAAATTCAATGTTTCAAGAAAAAACCACAGCAAATTTTCGGGCAGGAATCAGGCTTCTAAACATGTACGCCGCAATCGATACGCTTATACTAATATTACGGATAGCTTCCAGGTGCCCTCCGGTATGAAACTCAAAAAAACGACGCTAAGTTCCTGTTACCACTCTTTTACACTGAAATCAAGAGAATAAGAAAAAAATAATTTTATGCCATTTTTTCATAGTTATATTCTCTGATACTGTTATTTTCATTTCACTTTTCAAATGGGAAATCGTAAAGATACTATTCTTTTCTACGTTATCTTAACTGCTGTTAAAGTGTCTGTTACCTCACAAATCTTTTATTTATCTGCATTAAATCTCTTTACTTGAACTAGTAATCATCTTATTTTTTACAGGGTAAAATCCAAATAAAATTGTGTTGTATGAGGCAGATTTGCAGCCACTGAGATTCAGAGGAGGAGCTGGCTTGGAGAAATATTTTAACAAACTTATAAGCTACGGTTCTCACAATCGCACCTCGTTGTTTCTACGAGGGTAGAAGAGCAACCAAAAGTTGAAGAAAAACAGTCCTATGAGCCTAGCTACAGAGTTGAATCTAATTAGCCGGGAGGTTGAATGTCACTCCCTAAAAAATTGTATTAATCCATCGGAAGGGCTATTGGGAGTATTCTTCCATACAGAACTACAGCAGGCCGTAAACAAAGCTGATACAGTTCCGGCTCTCATGAAGCAGATGGCGCTCCAGTTAATCAATGAAATCCCTGGAGTGGATATCCAGATTAACACAGATGGGAGCAAAAATGAAGAAAATCACTCCGGGAGTGGGATATATATTAAGACTCCGAGAGAAGTAAAAAAAAATTAAATTGAGAAACCCGTATAATTGCTCGGTGTTTAGAAGTGAACTGTTGGCTATTGAAGCCGGACTCGAGGCCGTTTTGAATGAAAACAACTACGGGGCGGTATGGATATTATCAGACAGTGGAAGTTCAATACAACACTTGAAAGACTGGAACAACGTGGGCGATCGTACTGGCATATCTATACTCAAATTACTTAGACATATAGGCGTGTATCATGAGGTGCACCTCCAATGGATACCCTCCCACGTGGATATTTATGGAAACGAGGTTGCTGACAATTTGGCGAAGCAGGGCACGGCTGAACCTTTGTGTTCCACCCCCTCCTTAACATTTGACGAGATTTATTCCATCAGAAAAACAAAGATTTAAAGACGTGGAGGGTCCCTCCATCCCATGTTTGGTATAAGCGGAGCAGTCCTGGTGGCTCCATTGGCCTTGCCTGTGACAGAGCCGACCAGACGGCGCTGTCCAGATTTGTCAGCGGTCACCTGAGGAGTTGCTCCATCAGCCACGGTAACAAAGTTTTTCCGGTATGCGCAAAGTGTGGAGTAGCGAGTGCGTCCCCAGAGCACATCCTCTCTTGTCTTCGCCTATCTAGGGAGACTTTTGAGACGGATCCTTTGCTTGCTCTTGATTTCTTGAGGGTGAGTGGGCTCATGGATGGTGTCTAGCTGCCGCTAGACAGAGAGGGATTAGTAACAACAACAACAACATCTTCTTATTTTTGTTCTATAAATATGTTTGTCTTCAGCCTCTCTGATAGGCCAACCGTCAATGGAAGATTGTTCATCCTCTGAATCCGCAAATAAACTTATTACAGTAAAATTTCATTTTGTCAACTTCACTGTATTGCAACCATGACGAAAACAGACGACGTGTGAAAATTTCAGATTACCTGTGTGACGAGTGCGGTGGTCCTGAAGTTGTCGACCGTCCCGTTCCTGAACTGGCGCCTCTTCAGCTCCTGCAGCATGTCCGTGAGGGTGCTCTCGTCCACGGACACGCTACTGCGGGAGGAGATGCAGGACAGGGCCATGCTGGACAGGGCCTGAGAATCTGCAAAATGGGAAGAGATGTCTTTCCATGCGGTATATACATGATATGCCGCAGCATAAACTACAATTAAAAAAAAACAAATAATCGAAATAAAAGAATGATGTTCGTTTGCTACAACTAATAAACTTAACATTGATTCAGCAATTCATTTTGGTCCTCATTCGTGTGTAGGTATGCGTGATCCACACGTAGTCATAATTATTTGTGTATATGCACAAGCGTGGCAGATATTTCACAGACAAAATTAATTTATCCAAAGTAGACTTTCACTTCCATCGAAATAGACGCCAAAACATAAAGTCTTATATTTCAATTACCCAATAATAATGAATTAATAACGCAACAAAATAATATCTTATGGAAATTCGGAATAACTAAGAACCGAATCTTTATCTATGGGATCTTTTCTATGAGATCTTCTAATAACGCGACAGATTAAACTTCATAAGTTACCACTTCTGCAACTAAATATATGAATGGTTTAGTGTAAAAGTGAACCATGTCCAAGAGATTCATTTCTCAGATAAAAAAAATATCTCAAATTTGATCAGCTGCATTTAAAATAACAGTGGACTTCTAATTGATCTTCCTGCCTGGGAGATAAATTGAAGTGTAGACTAGAATTATTATTACAGAAAATGTACTATTTCCACACAACGATGAAAATATTGATGCATAATGGACAAAACATGGATCTGATCAAGTTTAATCCTAAACCCATCTTATTTAATGGGATTTAAAACCAAATGACTCTGAATAGTCAACTACCTCGAGGATTTAGTTCTGTTCTGTTTTAAATATCTATAAAGATGAGCTTCCTTATTATACATAGGCCGCGGTGGCCTAGTGGTAAGGTCTCGGCTTTGGGGCCGGAGGGTTCCAGGTTCGAGACCCGATTCTACTGAAGATCCGCCGTGTATGGGGCCTGTTGCACGTTAAATCATACGTAGTGGTCAAACGTCCTCCCGTTGGTGTGGCGTGGAAGTTTGGAGAGGGGGGTGCCAGCTCAGGTGTCGTCCTCGTCATCTGAACGAGGTTCAAAATTACGAGGTCCGTCCCAAAATAGCCCTCGTGTTGCTTCAAAACGGGACGTTAATATAACTAAACTAAACTAAACCTTATTATACATCTCAGTGACTTGTTATGTGATGCATAAGCATACTTATTCTGCTTCGTAGAAATTACTCTTTTCAAAACTATTTCCCAATGAGCAGTTGCCACATTTTTTAATAATATTTGAATATGTATAATTTTGAAAGTAACAGTAATTAATACATATTTTGCAAAATACACAGACAGTTGGTGTTCCATTTGTATATTCCTGTTTTTCCTTCCTATTTTCTTTCATTTGTCGCAAAAACATCACAGCGAAAACATGTTTCAAAAAATTTAAAATATTCTTAATTGAAGTTTTCAGTTGTTAGAAGAGAAGCATGACCGATATCAGTTCATTTATTGGAATTTTTTGCACTGACTTGTGAACTTCAGTCTAACACTGGAATTCTTTGACTAAGAAATTCAAAGATATACTGCCTTATGTAATACATTTGGCAATATGATGGTCTGGACGATGAATTTTTTTTATTACCCTGACGGACAGAACATTCGGAGGTGAGAGCAAAACTATCAATTTTCAATTTTGAAAACACGGGATATTTACACTTACTTATGTTTAAATTCAAAATTATTTTTTATTGCTACGATAAATTAGTTCTATACTGTTTCGTTAATTAATGACAGTAATACTTATTTTAAATAATGATAAGTGTGATCATAAGTTCAGATGTTATCGAATTAATTTGATTTGATATTATACATCATTAGAATGGGTTTGTGCACATGTTCAATCCAAAGTAATTGGACAACTGTGAAAAATATTATAATTTTCATATAGAAGTTTTCAGAAAAATTTATACAGCAAAATGTTTCAGGAAAAATGTTGAGTTTTTTCATATTTTATTATGTTTTAACATTTAATATTAAATTTTCTAAAAGACATAAATCGTCGAACAATTTTACAATTAATCGAACAAAGATACTTGAAAAGATATTTTAAAGCTTCCCAAAAATATTAGACAAGCAAGTCTTGCGAAAATGCTAAACTAATACTCAAGTATTTCCTGCGTTGTGAAAAAAATTAACAGTATATCTTTTTCATCTTCCCTCTAACTCGGGGCCTCTGTCTAACAGCCAGCCATTCCGGTTTTAAACACGTTTTGTCCACACAAGAACACTAATTGAAACTCGACTGAATTCAAACGCAGGGAACTCTGATTCAAATTTTTGTTATTTGCATGTTTCGATGCCAATAACCTGTCCAGAATGGTCTGTGCTGGGTGTCGTAGGCGGCGGTCACCCTCTCCACGTCTCTGGCCGTCATGGCGTCCCCCGCGTTGCACAGTACGAGAATCAGGAACGGGTTGGTGTACTTCCCTAACACCTCCACCCTCCTGCGCAACTCCTGGACCAGGTCGTCTCCGTAGAAATCCCTCGGGTCCATGCAGGCCACCAGCAGGGCGTGGATGTAGAGGGCGAGTTCCTGAGAGCTCATTTTCCTGTCCCTGGAAGAAAAGAGGAATAAGTTTTATTATGCAAATTTCGCTAACTGAACAGTAAAGAACGTTAAAAAAGCGTTTTAAAGATTGTTTTCTTAAGTATACAGACCTTATTCACCTTTTCTTAAAGTTTTTGTTCTCCGTACTTAACTTGAATTTGTTTGTATAGATAAACGTAATTCTTTAAAGTTATACGAAGTCGATTGTGGACGAACCTTTTAGTTCCGACATCCGACTTTCAAATCTGCCACAGCATAGCAGTTTGGGACTGTTTTATCTACAGATTTAATGTGCTGAGATGTATGGAGTTTTTAATACGAGGTTTGTGCAAAAATAAAGCGAACTCTTCATGGGAGCGAGCGTTAACGCAATTCCTTCTTAATGACGTTATCTTCGTCTTGCCACCAAAGTCTTTCTTATTGTTACGAAAATCGTTCTGTGCGTGTATGGTGGAAACAGTGCAACACGCAGGATAATTGTGGACGAAGGTTTATTCACAATTATGCAGGAATAATACGTATCACTGGTAACAGGAACAGTAACTCTTTTACAGATTTGCAATAAAAACAAACAACAATTCACTAATAATGACAGTAACAGAAATTACAATAGCGCTCAGCACACCGGCTTTCCATCTCGAACTGCAGACGAAACTCCGAAGTCGATCCAGTTGATAATTACACTACTACTCAAAACCTCTCGGAGTCTAACAAGTCATTAGCTCGCGGAGCGGATAAAACTCCACGAAGGGATTCGAACTCCAAAGGCGGTATCAGTCGATCAACAAACTCGCTAAGTCGATCAACATTCACTCACTCCGTGATCCAAGCGTGCTCCTTATGTAGTCCCCCTTTGCAGGCCCTTACGTCACATGCAATCATATAGTACATTCAGGCGTATCTCCTCTATTAAAAATATATCGAGAGAATTCCAGCACCTTTTAGATCTCATATTTCGTCCAATTTGTCGCCAAATTTGTCTCCAAGGTCAGGGGTCCAGGCTTGGCTGCTGCCAATCATTCTATACTTAACCCTGTAAATCTCTCTTCCCAGCCATAAGACTAACATTGCTTTGAAGCAAAATTCCATTTTCGTAACAGTATCAATTTTAAAATTGGCTAAGTGAGTCAGTATTTTATATGCTTGGAGATTATTTATATTTCAAAAATGAATTACCTTCGAGATTTTTAAATCCATTAACAACGTAATTTTATCCTTCAAATTGAGAAAAGGATTTAACCAATGGTTTTCTGGTAGCCTTTCACCTGCTCTATTCATATCCTGTAGAAATGTCACTAATGGAGTTATGTTACTATCAGCGTAATCTATCATCGAATTGCACAAAATCGTTATTGGAGTCACTTCACGTTTTTTTATTCTTCATAAAAAATATGTTCTGTCACCATCATTATAATGAAGAAGTGAATTTTACGTGCTGAACTAGAAAATGCCATTAAACAGAATTAAAAATTAGCAACCATAATCTTTGAGCTTACCGGATGTATTTACTAATATACTAAAAATGTTAGAATTCTTTATTTACTGATTCTTCAAAAAGTTTGATGCTTAAAAAAAATTACTATAATTCATGGCTACATTGTTAAAGTATATTAAAAGCTAGTATGTTTCATTCCTTAGCTCTCAACAAAGGATAAGAAATAAGTAATTAAATATTTGAATAAACAATTCAAATAGTTTGAGTCTCATTCTAACAAAGAAGAGAATTGTTCTAATTTTTGCATAATAATATATATTTAAAAATTTGTTAAAATTAGGGAAATAGAAATCGAAAGTTGCAGTTATATAATTGAAAAGATAAACCTGCGCCTTCTAAAAATTTTTGAGATTTTTAGATGGAGTCAAAATAATAGTTTGTAATAATATTTTTGGAAGTTATGAAAGAAAGTCAACATTTCGTTTAGTTTATAATTAATGAAAATTTCCAAAAAGGCTCCAAAGCACACATTCCCACCCTCCAAAGCATTTTTGTGTCAAATTTCGTCTCTCTAGGTCCATATTCCCTGCGGAGATGGGACACACACGCAATCTGCTTTATTATTAATTGTAATAGTTAATACAGAGTCTTTGACAGAAAAGCAATTGATTTTAAAGTTGATCATTTCTGCTGTAACTGCAATTAGCTAATAGCTCAACTTTGTTTTATCTGTAAATACTCATAACCGAAAAACTTTGACAGCTAGATCAGAGTAACACGTAGCAAATTTACCACAATTTACAATTATTTCTAGAGAAAACGAGAAAAAATCTTTTCTCACCTTGCGAGGCGGTGAAGAAGTTGCGTCGTCAGCTCGTATCGTATTTCCTCGCCCGTTCTGTTCCCACCGTCGAAAGTGGAGTTGTCCGCCAGGTGCAAAGCGACGGCGATCCGGTGGACCTGAGACCCCCATCGGTCAGTACTCGGACCCTCTTTCCTTTTCCTCAGAAACAAAGACTTCAATTCTGATTTTGCAGCAGTGTAATTTGGCGTTTCTGCCGTATTGTTTCCTGAAAACAATAGACCATTTAAAACATTTCTGTAACAAGAGAAATGCAATATAAATAAGGAGGTCCTTCAACAATATGTATTTTACAAAATTTTCAATAAGGATGCATCTATCTCCCATTGTCCCTACTTCATCATATTTTTTATAACTACCTATATTCTATCAACATAAAGGGAAAAATTCTCGGCAATTTATAAGTAATGTCTTTCGTTTCAGCTTTATTTTCCTAAAATATGCTTTTTTAAAAACTATTGAGTTTCATGCAATTAATTAATACAAGCTCCCTTTTGTAATTCTTCAAATCTAAAGACAACAAAAATTTATCAAATTTACTAGTGGGAGGAGAAATACCATGAAAAAATGGAAACTATGTTTTTTGTTAGTATCTCTGCATTACTCATCAAACGGTTGAGAACAAAACAATTTTAAAATTCTTTTAACTGCGAAGGGTAATTTTGTTTCATTTCATGAAGTGGTTGTATTACTTTTAAATTCGGGTTATTTTTCCTGAATATGGCAAACTACCTTTCGGGTCGCGTCAAGCGACTTCATGATCTTGAGCAGCTTACATCAGCGTTGCTGTTTTAAACGATAATAGTTTCAGGGCTAGTTATAGATATTTATTTTTAAAAAAATGTGGTCTAGTTGTCTAGAACAATAAAATGTCGAATTTTTGTGAATATTTTCTAAAAACGCTGCACGAAATAGTGATACAGTCAGGAAATTCGGCATTTTGCCACTGAATTTTTACCTATTTAGACTTATACATTTGGCAAGAAAGTTTCATTTGATTATGTTAAATCTTTTAAGCGAAGTATTCATGCTTACTCTACAAACCTCAACAATTTTAGGACTTTTATTTTTTTCGGTTTCAAACTTATTTCTTGTTCATCGGTTAAATTATTTCTCACTTTAGTATCAAAAAGTTAAGCAGCATTCGTAACATGCGAAAAATTTGGAGTTAATATATCGATACAATGATTCGCAAACAGTTACAGAAAATTTGTTATACAATCGTCGGTTATCAACTTTTACAGTGAAGATTTGGTCACGAGGTCCAGTTTCGTTAGGGGACCTAGCAGAAAATGACGAAAGAATTTCATTAAAATTTGAAGAAAATACTGGAATATTCGAGGAAATATAAGCTATTGTAGTAAATATTTTTTACTAAGAACTGTGCTAAATATGGTATAAATTGTCTTTTATGATTTTGAAGCCAGATATATAGGACAGATTATAAAAAAATTCCAATTGATTACTTTAAGATTTAGAAAGATATAAGCATTGCAGGGAGTTGAATTTTCTATATTCTGTTAGACAAAGAAAATGATGAGGATTTCCTCAAATTGATATATTTTATTACTGATATATTATCTTCAAACAGCAATCGTCGAATTCAATTTAAATTATTTATTTAATTCATAAGTTTGTATGAGTACTCAGAATGTTCAACTGATTGCCTTACATCTATTGTGAGAAACTTTATACAAATTAACTCGAAATTTTTAGCATTTTACAAATGTTGATTAACTTTTGAAACCAATGTAATTGTCAATGTTCTAGTGCTGAACAGCAATTTAGAGATTCTGAAGTTTCAGGAAAACTCGCACAGTTTTCACAACTATGTTATTTCGTACAAATTCATAAGATCGTATTGCATAGCAAGAATTTTCAAGAAAATAATTATAGTTCATAGTTTAAGGTATCTGAATGCGTATGGGGACGTATTTTTGAAAAAGCGATTTAATGAGCATTTTGTGCTTATTTTCTGAATCAATGTAATTCAAAACAATTAATAATATCAATCAGGAAATTTTGCGTCTCTTGAAATTCAGTAAAATGCAATAATTTAGGTAAACAAATGATGAAAATAATAGATTAAAAACACTCAAGCAGAAATTATAACAAGTGTATTCAAATTATTTCTCTACACCGCACAATTACAGCTATGGCAATTAACTAGGATCTAAAAAAATTCCATTTATAGGAAAGTTATGGCAAGTCCAATATTCTCTTATACAAAAATTCACAAAATTCATGTAAATAAACAACATTCAGGAGCTCTAAATAAATCACTATTGTTTTAAGAACTATATCCCTAGTTCATTGCCCTTATAACACTTAAGGTAATATGTATTCAAAATTTCAGGTAAATATATTCATAATCTTTTGAGACATCGTGTTTTGCGTAAGTAACATTTGACAAAGTATAGCTCTTTTAAAAAACGCATTTAAATTCTCAATTTGCTTTTCATCAAAAATATATTTATTTAAACTTTTTTGAAAAATTAGCCTCATTTTTGGGAAATACCTTCTTTATTCAAAATCTTATGATATCTTTTCATTTTGAGAGAACTTTCTTTCCTAGAGTTTTCTGTTCCTGCAAAGACTGTCTCTTAGAAGAGATGATTCTATGGTTATCGAGGTTAAGAAATTATTTCAATGTATATATTGGCCATGAAAAATAAATTAAAAACTCTTTAAAGGAAATGAAATCAATAATTAGACAGTAATAGAGCCATCTAGTTTTGACTCCACAATGAAGGTGAATAACTTCACAAACGTGCATTTTGACAAAAATGTCAACAGTAGCTTGTCGGAACTCAAAAAACACATTGAAATTGACATGTCTTCCAGATAGAGTATTTAATTAATTAAAATAAATTAAAAGCATACTAATTTATACTTCAGAGTGTGTAGCAATTTGCTAAACGATGGAAAGTAGTAAACCTCCGGTTTCGTTTTAAGCTACCGAGGATTATAAAAAATTCTTTATCTCCATTTCAATTTATCTTAGAAATAAAATGAACCCAGGTTTAAAAAAGTAAATAAATGGGCTTTCAAGTAAAACCATAATTAAATTGTGGATTTCGAACCAAAACCGTCTTTTAAATATAATCCATAAATGAACATATCAACTGACTGAAACTTCATCTAGCTCGCTACTTAATTTTCGCACGAGTAAGTGTAATAATTTGAGAAATCGCCTCGCTTCAACAGACCTTTGAGATTCACCATTTCTCCTTTGCTTTTCGCTCATACACGTTATCAGAAATTTGCAACTGAAAGGAATAAAATATAAAACTGATTAAAAATCAGTCTTAATTTCGCATGGACATATGGCCTTTGAAATTTATGATAAGCATGTAGGACAAATTCAACAATATTCCTGGTCTTAGTTATTTTTTGATACAGCACATAAGGAATAGGTTTTACCGCAGTTTGTTTCCTCGGATTCGCCGGTGCAGTCTGTCAATCCATCACACACCCAACTATAAGGGATGCATCTGCTCCCACTCGGACAACGAATCCAGCCAGGCGGGCACTGAACTGAAGAATCTATATCTGGAGAAGCAAAGCAAGAGTTCATTGCCTGTCATAAAATGTATAATTTTGCGCCATTCGAAGTTAAAAAATAGAATTCTTTAGTCGATTACCCCCTATACCACCAATGTTCAATTGACCATTTATTATGTACATTTTCTTACAATCTGTTACAGATACAGGTTTGAAATGTTTTATATAGGTTAAGAAGACATTTATCTTTAGACAGATGTGAAAATCGCACTGTTAAGGATCAAATAATAATATGGGGAACAAAATGTTAAAAATTTAAATATGTTGGGGGTGAGGTAGCTAGGATATTTATAAAAAATTGAAGCAAGGTAGAAGCCCAGAAATAAAATTTAAATTATAATATATATTGAACAATTAATTAATTCTGGGTACTCAATCATAAACACAATAATAAGCATTTCAAGCTATATTGAAATAATTCACCTACCTTTACTGACCTGAAAACCCTAGCTACTTAATTAAAAGTTAATTTGCATATAGTGGTAGTACAATAATAGTTGTAAAAACAAATCAGAGAAATTAAAACAGAATCAAAATCTATGAATTTAAATTTTTTTTATTTTAGAATAGTTTAAATTAAATTACTTTAACACTGCCACAAGTTACACATATACAAGATGATGCACATTTTTAGAAAATGTAATAACCAAATTAAAAATATGTAGCTACACATAATACAACGCACTGCAGGCTCAAAAAATATATACTAATAAGGATATTAGGTAGAAACCACAAATTTAAGAAACATCTTGATTCTGCAGAAATGGAGGTACATTTACACAGCACATCACAGTCTTTGTTTCGCTTGTAATAAAAAAAAAACTAACCAAAGCACACGTTGTATGAAAAATTCGGAGAATTTGTAATATCAAAAATCACGTTATCATTCTTGAGGTAATACAGTCGCATTATTGGTATACTAACAAGTTTCCTTGCACATTTTCATCAACACACAGTTAACGTAAATTTTTGCAGAGCAGGCTATTGAAGAATTATTGCACCCTGATCATCTTTAGTGCAGGGCTTGAATATTCAGAGCACTCTAGCTACTGATTTTAAAATCTTAGCACCAAAAGCTGTCACAATTTTCATCTGAATAAAGAAAGATTAAAAGAAAAAAACTTTTTCCCTTCGATGACACCATTCACTGCATGAAGGTTTTGAATTCGCAGAATCCAGAAGATTTCAAATTTGCAGAATCAAATCTTACATCATCACACGAAAAAATCTTGTTGAAGACAAATCAAAGCTTACATCATCACACGAAAATTCTTGTTGAAGAAAACAACACTTGCATCATTTTTGCTCCAACGGAAAAATAATAATATATATAAAAATGGTTGACTCTCTGAAGGCCTTAAGGTCCTCAGAAGCCTTAAAAAGGCCCTGGGACCTGCAGCTGCCAATACCCTCACTCGTTCAGAGAAGCACACAAAAGAAAAGTTCCAATCGTAACGGAAAACGATTCCAGTAACAGACGCCAAAAGCCTGATAACACAAAAAACCTACGCGCCAAGATGGCGAAGAAATAATCCCGTAGCAAAATTTGAATTTAAAAATTAATAAAGTTGAAACCTTAATGGAAACAACAACAAAAGTTAAGACAAATAATAATTAAATCGAAAACAAAGTAAATAATTAAGTAAAATTTAGAAATTAAATGAAACGGCTAAAATTAACGTTTGAATTTCAAAATTATCCAAAGTTGCCACAAGAAAAGAAAGAAACTTTAGTGGCGAAGAATTAAATTAATTAAAAATACTGACAAAGCCGAAAAAATGATGTTAATGCAATATTTGCAATCTAACACGTACATAAATATAGGGTGGTATTTTTATAAAATTTTACTGAATGTCACTATGAATTTTTCAAAAAATGCCGTTTTCTAACAAGATATCAGCACTATTAAGAATAATTATTTCTGGAATATCAGAAAAAAATTTCACATCAGTATATGCATTTATAAGTATAAAAAAGGAGGTAAAAATTTCAAGAATATATATAAGGTAGATTGTGAGAAAAGGTTGAAATACTATTTTCAGATAATTCAATTAAAATATTTAGCCTTCAAGTGCTGTATCCTGCTGTATCTTGCTTCAGGCATCTATAATTACGTGGGCCATTGAAACTTGCGGGTGGGCAGAATTCATGGTTAGGTATATCTGCCACAACAAAATGAGAATATTAATGTGTCATGAAACTAATATTTCTTTTCCAATAGATATTAAATGTTAGTATTAGTTAGTAAGTTTCACAAATTTTTTTTAAAATTACGCCTCTTAAGGCGTGTTGAAGATGACATTTTCATTAGTGACAGAAGTCAAGAGGCACAGAAGAACGACGATATTAAGTCAGCCGTAAATTAGAGACAGGCGTGTACACTTGTTAGAGACCCCTATTGTGGGAGTAGTAGGGGTATAGCCCAATGGCGCATGCACTTTGGGTCAAGTTGTCATAAAACGAAGGGCAATAAAAGAAAAGCGCGTTTAGTTCATTTTTAAAATTTAAATGATTTTATTCTTCAAGAACAAATATGAAATTGTAGAATCGTGCGTATCATATATAAATTTTATTAATTTAGAATACACTTACAATTTAAATATTTCACATACATTGTGCTAAAAACATTTTCTGGGATAAAAATAGTGCTATGAACATTAATCATTTTTTAGAAAAATTAAAGGTTAATTTTTTGTTAGTATTGACATTAATAATCTTTTATATTAATTTTGTAAAAATTGTGATATATATTTTTTAAAAATATATTTTATTGATTCAGGCAACATGTGGTTGAATTGAAAATATTTATATCGTACTTTAGTTATCATTCACCGATTATAATATATGCATGTACCGATTCAGATTTCATAAAAATATAAATAAAATCATTAACATTTTTCTCAACTGGATAAAAAATTATTACCGTAAAACAAGGGTTAATTTAAACTCGTGGATGCAAAATAACAATAGTGGACAATTTTTGCGAAAAGTGAAACAGAGATTAACTGATTAAGGGTTACAGGATTAAGTTTTTTTTCTACCTTCTTCGCAAAACTGTAGAGTGCATTTCATTACTGAAGCAATTATAACAATCATTCATAAAGTTACAGAAGGAAGAGACATTCAGTCATATTTTCAGCGGACATTTTTATACTTAAAAATCTGCCTCTAGTGAAGAAATTACGGCATTTCTTAAGCAACAGAATTTAAATGTGAAAGATAATAAACCTTGTTCTCATTTTGCCAACTATATTTGTTAGTTACATTCAATAATATTTTTCTAACATAGGATAACGTTAAACTGAAAAAGAGGGAATCTTTGCAGTATGGAAATTTGCGGTACGAAAAAATCCAGTTGATTTTCAATTTAATTCTGCATTAAATAATAGTAAGAACAATGTTTATATTTGTTTAGTAGATGCCCATGGTGTATAAGAGAAAGTTAGGGACTTGTAGGTGTTTTAATTGCTCTCCATAGACCTAAGAAAATTGCTTTAATGCCTTTTCACAATGTTAGGGTACTTTTAAAGAGGCTTAAGCTTCTTTTGATTACCCCAAGAGAACAGATTATTGCAAAAGAAGGCTAATTCATATAAGACGTATTGAAATCTCCTGGAATTCTCCAATCAGATGAAAATAAACGCTTTTATTATTCAGAAAGCTGTAGAAACGGACAGATATATTAATAACTCATCTGATAATAATTTGATAAAAGTATTTCTAAAACGCCATCCTGATTTGATGGGAAACATGGCATAAATTAGTTAATTATAATCAGGTGTTTATAAAATTGATCTTCCATATATATTTCCAACCAAGGGTTCACTAAATATACATAAAATTATCTACATTAATTTTATTAAGAAAATATAATGAAGAAAAACAACCATTGCAAAAAATCCCCACCAATGAGATGACTTTGCACCAAAATTTCTGAAAATTGTAGTTTATTATTAAATTACTGTATGATCCAAATTTTGAAGCAAAACATTTCCCCAGTAATCTCTCAATGAGGGAAAAATTCAGAAAAGCCTTCTGATTTTTTTCTCGATATCCAATTAATTTCCAGAGAAATACGTGCAACTAATCACTAAAAGAATAATATTTTACGTTACACATCTTTTATTTAATTAGAATTTTATCAATCGTATATTTTTAATCTCCCTTCACTCCATTTATCCATCTACTTTTCATTTTAGATTGCATGTTACAGTTAATTTTTAACCACACGAAATAAGTATATTTTTAATAATTTAATTGAATAAATACCCGCTCTTACTTTTTTGGAATAATTAATCTTACGTTGACTCGAGCCTGTAAAGCCAGCTAAAATTGTACAGATTCATTTTATTGAGACCTTTGTTTTATTATTCCTGTAATAGAGGAACATTTCCTTCAAAAATTATTTCAGGTGGTAAAAAAAAATTCAGCGAGTAATCTGGAATTTTAATGATAGTTTGTAAAGAACAGCAATTTCCAAACCTATTCTGTTTTAAATCATTATATTTATTGTTCGGGGATTTATGAAAGCTGTAAAGCTTCAAAACTATTAGAATTGCACAATACTTTATTTAAAACATAATTAAGAAACAAGTTCTTCATTGAAAAAATAAAAAAAAAACATGCCTATATAGTTCGCTTCATTCGAAGTACATTTAAAGGGCTTGAGAAATATAGAAAATTCTACTGTTTTGATAGATTTTCAGCAATAAAGTGGAACTCACTGCAATACCGCTCGTCGGAGTTATCACCGCATTGATCACCTGAAGAGCAGAACACTCTGCGAGTGAAGCATTTCCCGTTCAAACACTGAAAGCTGAATGCATGGCAACTATACGTATCTGGAAAAACAGAAAAGAACGTGATATTTATTTCTTTATTGAAATAAAAATTAATCCATATTCAACTTTGTGGGGTAAAAACTGACGTTTTATTAGCCGTTTTACGCATTGTCTCAAAACTCTTAACCTAACTTAAAATTTACGAATATTCATAGTCCATTCAGTTTAACATTTTATTGATTCTCTTGCTATATTAGGAAAAATTTATAAAAAAAGGGGAAAAAAATTTGTATAATTTGAAAGAAAGAGAAATTTTTTGAAACTGTTGTGATTAAAACTGTCAAATTGTTTGTTGTAATTTTATTTAGTTTCTATGCAGAACGTATTAATTTTAATAAAACATTTCTATATAAAGCATCTGATCTAACAATGGGAATAGATTTGTTGCTTTGCGGGAATTTTTGAAAAAAAGAAAAAATTAACATAAATTATGATTACTTCTTTATCTTAAATTTATACTGGACAAATAAAGTATGAAATTCCTCTTCAAGGAGCATGTTAGGAGTGTAATAAATAAAATTTATTCATCAACCCCTGCATTCCACTGTAGATAAAAACATCTAAGTCAATTCTTCCATGGTAAAAAAGAGGAAGTTATTCTGAATTTCTACCACATTTGCGCCTTTTGGACAAGATGCGCGTGCAACTAGTTGCACGTCGAACAAAAAAGTGGTAATATTTTTTTCATCTGTGTAGTAAACATTACACTAGTTTCATTTGTAAATAAACCAGATATGTTTCATTGAATTTAATTTAATAAATTAGTTGTATATATCATTCTGTATTAGAAAAAATATTTTAATCACATAATGCTTTCGGTATTTTGCGTAACATGTAAATTAACTGAATTAATATTTTTTTCCTTTTTATAACAAAATACATATTTAATCTTGCATGCTTTTTCATTTAATTTCTGTCCTTTCACTGATCTCTGCTTATAATCATCTGCAGAAAGGGCAAAGAAAATGTACCCAAATTTTTGGCAAAATCTATCTTAAAAGACCGTTTGAGATTTCATATATTTATGAATATTTGTTTCGATTCAAGATTTTCTTTAATTTACAGAAGATACGAGACTTGCAATAGAGACATAGAAGAGATGATTGAGGTCTTCTTATGCCTTTCTCATTACCATGATGCAAAACACAATAATTTAGAAAAAAACAGGATTTAGTCTATTTCATATTTTTTTCGAATGATTATCTTTCATCGATTGGATCCTACAAAGGCTGCCAATATTTTGCAGAATGCATAACATCTTTTTCCCTCCATTTTGTACCAGTTTTGAGTTATAATATTCGAAGCAAGACAGATTTATTTCCAAATATGTTTCAGGTAGATTCCTTATAGAAAATCTACCTAATATAATAGTTCTCATGACACGACTTCGGGATAATTTCTGTAGATCTTCAGATATATAATTATAACAAATTTACCCTTGTTATATTTCGAACACGATAATTGGAGCAGTTTTAATTTGATTTTAACTGGCGTGGGATATTTTGTAAGGGTAGCAAAAATCTGGGCTGAGATCGTAGATGCGTTTTCCAGCTGAAAAGGGATGGAAATGGTGGGGGAACTGAATTTTTTATTTTTCACATAATTCTTTTCAGGTGAAAATAGAGAGAAAAATCAAAATAAGTTATTTATCGCCATATCATAACCAAGAAGTTTTGTATATAAAAGCTTTGATAACTGCAAATGCTTAGAAGTAATGAGTTGAAAATTGATTTTCCCTCCCCTTCCCACTCGCTTAAAGAAACTTTCAACCTATGCTACCCTTTCTTGAAAAGATCTTGTCATTTGCAGACTCTTCCACTCTTTTTTATTCTTGCAGCTCTCATCCTTATGAAAATAGATGGCGAAATATTCTTTTTCTTTCATCTTCAGACTAAAGGAGTCAACCCTTACCTTTTGACTTCCCAACGAGGATTTATTTCATTACCTACACACTACTTTCACATTGCATGTTTCATTAAAGAAAAAGTTTAAAATGAACATCATAAAAAATTGACAAAATTGAAAATAATTATTGTAATTCGCATAATGTTTCATTTTATATTATTATTCTTTAAGTTTATTACAAATTTTTACATTAAAAATAAATATGAAATATTTTATGAGAAATTATGCCGTCAGGTCGAACTTACCACAAAACTTCTCGTCAGATTTATCCCCGCAGTCATTATCCCCGTCGCACAAATTTCTAATATCGGTGCATCTACCGATCGAGCACTTAAACTCTGCTGAAGCACATTGGGTTGCAGCTAGGAAGAAGAATAAAAAATGTCACTTTATTTTTTTAAGTGAAATAAAAATTAATTCATGTTTGATTCCTAGCTATTAGATGGGGGGAAAATGGCATATTCTTCTCCTCTTTGTTCATGAAATGTAATATCTTAATCCATAACAAAGACATAAAATTAATCATGGTTTATTCAATGAAGTAGTTTATTATAATTTTTCAATATATTTTTGTACTAATGCTTAAAACTGACAGTATATTAGCAAGGAAGTAAAAATGTGTACAAATTAAAAAGAGATTGTAAAGTAATTAAAATATCAATCAAATTCAACTTAATTTAAAGTAACTAAATTAAATTTAATCTTAAAATGACACAGTGGTTTCAATTTCTGCAAAATACTCTCATTTATCTGATAATTGTTTGGCATAGGTCTATCTAGTGTCTTTTCGGCGAGTATTAATTATTAGCTTTAAATTTTTTGACGATTTTAGTAGCTATTTTTATATTAAAAACGATTTAATATTTTAGATTTATAATATTATCTGATAAAAGTATGGCAAACATATGATGCATAAACAAAATTGCTAAAAATGATGAAAGAAACATCATAAATTATTTTGCTACATTTCATAAACTTTAAATTATTACTAATTTATTACTGAATCAAATAAATATAAAAATAAATAATATAAAAATCCCATTTTGTGTGTTTCCATTTTGATCGAAATACTTTAATAAAAGATAAAATTAAAAAAAATGAATTCGGCGTGTACTTTAATAAAAAATAAAATAAAATAATGAAATTTAAATGCAATTAACTATAATTTACTCAGATTTTACATATAAAGATTTTCCTTTGTACATTGTGCTGCCTTATACTTCCACCTTCAAAAATATATCGGTCCCATTTCAAATTCTATCTTTTCATAGAAAGTATTTATCAAAAAAATTGTCTCCTTTCCATATATATTATTAAGAAGCGAGTTTTGTTAATTTACTTGAAACTCCAACAAAAAGGAATGGATGGTTTATGACTCTCATTCATACAGTAATTAAGTTTCATAAAATAAAAAGACTCTAGAATATATTGCCTATTTAAAAGGACGTGCTTTGTTTGCAAACAGGATCAGCTACTACTGAAATGAAAATTGTTTGCTTTCAGAATTAGTTGAAACATTCTTTTATTTCAATGTTAATACATTTAAAGTTAGGTTATTTTAATAAGGATGAGAAAATTATAGATATTTAAAATTGAATTCAATTTAGTTATTCATTTTCAATTATTTTTGGCCCAAATTATCTTATCCGAAAAATTAAAAGTATCCGAAAATTTGCAAATATATATATATATGTGTGTGTTCCTTGGAAATAAATATAAAAAATATTTCTCTTAATATAAAATATATTTTTTTTAACTTTAAAAAATATATCATCAGCAGGAAAATAAATTATTTTGCTGCATACGTTTTTCGCGGAATAAAAGTCTAAATAATATGATTCTAAAAAAGAAAGAAATATTTTAATTTTATTTATCAAATTTTATTTATTTTTCCATTGTATAAATATATGACAATGATAATATAATGTAAAAATTAACTATTGTTTAAAATATAAACAAATTGATATTTGGAAAATCTCACTTGTTTTCAAACATAACATAAATGTATTGTCTAAAAATATAAAAAAATATACAAGGTGTCAAATTCATAACACTTTTTAAGAAAACAATGAGTGTTTGTTCAACAATATTCTGTAATAAATCTTATTCCTTTCCTGTAATAGAGGCACATATAAAAGATACTTCTTTTCGGCAGTTCAATTTCCATTTTGCTTCTTATGAATTTATTTGCACTGTAACATTCCTGAATTAAATAATGAGAACAACACATATTTAGCATTTTGTAACTTAACTTTAAAAACAATTACATAAGTGCAATTTTCGTAATATGACCGGCAATACAATGCAGAAATCACATCGCACTTCATATGAGTAATAACAAACGAAAAGCTGTTGTGATTGACTACTCACAAGACCGCCAAATTCTACTAAACGATACATATATTGAGAAATTGAAAGTAGGCAATACAGCACTGTCTGCTAGTCTTGTGCTGTAAGATTTTTAAAAATTTAAATTTATAATTCTAGGAAATGAGAAATAACCAGGGGCAATGGCTGCAAGCAATAAAAATAAAAGTATCATCAAGGAAAGATTGCGCTTCTGCATTTGTGTTTAGGGAGAGAAAACGACTTACCCTCGGCATAGCACAGAAAGGCGCCGGCGAGCAAAGAGATGAAAACTAATATTTCCATGCTGACTGTTCGGCTCATCGTCGCAAAACTGCCTCCTCGAAGTGCCAGAGAGAAATGTTTACATCAAGCGAGAAGGCTGTTGATGCAATCCAGATACACAAGACGGTAAATTCCCCTTTCCATCAGTAACTCGATGATGAAGAAGGCGATTAGAGTTTCGGATCACACAGACGAGGCCAAACACATGCCATCCGATAAGACGAAACAAACATCTCTTTATAGTCTGAGCTATAAAGTGTCTCCGTAGGATGAAAGGAAGATAACACGTCAGATCATGGATAGCGCATCTGATTTTGAAACAACCGGTTTCTTTCAGTGAAAGTAGATTGCTTAATATGATCCTGCCTGTTGCGAACGTAAGCGAATGTTTATATTTAAAAGCTGCGATGACTGAAGAAAAAAGATAAGCATCCAAACCACAAAAAATATTTAATTTCGACATCGTTTTGAATTGCATTTACAAAAAAGAATAAAACTTTTTGTATAAGAAGGAATTAACGAAAAAGATTTGACGTCTCTTGTTTCAGTTTTTTAAAACTATCTGAAAAGGAAATAAGTTTAGCATTTAAAATTATTTTTATTTAAATATTTCATTTCTTAATAAATGCAGCTTATACTATATTTTTTAATATTCTTGCTCTACAAGTGCATTCTGTCTGCTAATGGAACAATTTATGAAATTTATAACAGCAATATCTCGGTTTTAGTTTTGCACCCTACAATTACTAAGACTCATAAATTATTGTAGATATTACTTTAATAAATAGAAAACTGTTAAATATGTTCTTAAATATCTTGCTCAATAATCGTATAGTGAGTTTGATAAAGCCATGGGGTATTACTTAATTAATAAATTACATCGTTTTTCGATATATGTAAAAATACGTCTTCTGCGTATCAATGAAAGGTAGGATATGTGTTCTTCACGAATCTGAATGTTTAATTTACGGGAAACATATTTATTAAATATAGAATTTTACTCTTTCCTAATAAAGGAATTAAAAAATATAAACAATTGACAATTTATCAACACAATGCTACAACCAGATTTCAAAAGTAATGTATTTTAAATCTATATTCTGAACAAAAGCTTTATATTCCTTATTCCATTATAAAACTTATGAAATATTGACTCTCTACGTTAACGTTAAACTTATTAAATTCGCTGTTCCAAGTGAACTTTGTAATCCATTGATAAATTTGCAGGAGAAAATGGATGTGACCTCACAGCCATAGTAAAGTGATTTTATTCAAGATACTAGCTGATATGTGAAATCATGTTTTTGACGAGAACGTATTTAACTTCATCTTTTGATTTATGGCTAAATAAACGAACATTAATTTTCGAAGCATTTCGTAGGGATAAAAAATTTGTCTACACGATAACTTTGACTTTTTTGATGGAATCTTTCTTCAAAATTTCAATTAATGCCTATTCGTGAACTGGAAGCGCAAAACCTTATAATAGGAATCTTCGAATGTGTGGCTTAGGTTTATTAAACACAATTTGTATGAGTAACTACAGGGTGTGGCGCAAAGGACACCTTCTTTTTCAAATTAAATAGTTCCTCAATGGCGGCAGACAGAAAAATGAAAGCAATGGTATATTTAATCTGAAAGCTGTAATTCTCATACATAGAAATTTCAGAATTCATTACAAATGTCACAAGATGGTGGCGCTGTACATTGAGACGTTGGCCGGAATTTGAAAATAAGGCCATAAATTAACATTTTCAAGGAATCACATTCGAATCAATTAAAAATGTGTGTCATTCTCAGCACAGAAATGGAGCATACCGAAGATAAAATTTTCAGTCATCCTCAATAGTGTGTCTACGGAAATGGAGACATTAAATGTTTACTAATTTTGAATTTTAGAGAATAGAGCCAGTGCTTTGAACTCTTCCACATTTACTGCAACTGGCATGGATTGCCTCCCATACTCATACAATCTCACACATTGTTTCTATTTATTGTGAGGCACTTCGAAAGACACTGTTTTCCAGAAGAATCCATCAACGATGGACAACTTGCAGATTTGATCTGTGAGACATCTGAGTATCTTTATCAGGTTTTTGCTGCTTTTAAAAAAATTATATCATTGGTTTCATTCATCTATTGCCTCCCGCTGCAAATTTATTTCATTTTAAATGAAAAACAGAAAGTACTTTCCTTGGGCACCCTGTTCGAATTAATTATAGGTAGAAACTGATATTATATTAAACTATATTTTTCTTATCTTCTGTGTTCATTATCTTTAACGTGACTTATACAAAACTTCTAAATATAGCTTTTGAAATAAAATAAAGCATCGTTCTTACGTGTTTAATTTATATGTAGAAAAATCATAGTCCTGATTCATTAGTAATTCATTGTAATTATAAATTACTTCTTTTATCTGATGCAAAGCTCCGGTTATATGTCGTTTCCCCCCATTGTATAATGTATATAAATAATCTTCCTTTCTAGTACGTGAACTGTGGTAAAGATATCATGAATTCGAAATTATTTACCACTTATGAATTAATAGAAAATTTATTGGTGCCAATTTAAGCGATGACGAATACGTTATTCCATCTTCCATTAAAGATGTAATGAACTACATTGAAAAAAGATTTTGTTAAAATAATAGTGAAAAAATATTCCATGAACATAATTCGATTTATAATGGTGTACTTATTACTCACAGACAATCAACACGTCAAAAGACGGTCAAAGTCTTTCTTTTAATTAAGCGCCTACATGCATGCACATAAGTTGTATAAGATATGAAATATTTAGTAGTCAAGGTATTCATTAAAGGAATGATTTTTCTCATTTTTCTGATAAATGTTAAATTTTAGAATTTAATTATTGATTTCCATTCTATGTAGTAATATACTAATTATAGCTTTAAAATTAATACTTTTAAAAGAATTTTCATTAGTGGCATTAAAGTTGTAATAATCAAAGTTGTTTATTAAAATTTCAAATTTATACGTCTTTTCATTTATACGTCGTTTTAGTCTCTTGAAAGATGTATAAACCGTAGTTTACTGTATTTAAACTGTCTAAGCGCTTATGTTATAGATTATTCCACATTTTTTTGGTATTTTAACGGGGTTTTTTTAAGTCACTATATTTATCACAATCTCAAAAGATATTTCTAACAAAAAGGAAAAAAATGCATTTAGCAGACCATGTTCAGTTATCGACTTAATATAGAAGGCACATAATTCTTATATACCGTGCTAAAAATCAGTAAGTCACTTTTTATCAGAAATATTAATAAAAAAAACATATGCTCCAATAATCTCTTTAGAGAAATATTGAAAGGGATGCTTCCAAGTAGTCATATTTACTTATGACTCGAGAAAATTAAGATTACTAAGTTCTTTTATTCAGATTAATAAGTAAAAGGTTGCCACATATACTTATGGAGATTTCAAAGAATTCAATATTTGGAATGCAAAATTAAACTGATCTTTTTTCATCGAACTTCATGAGATAAAAATATGGCGTGGGTCTCCTCGAACAGTTGAAATGAATTAATATAGCTATAGAATGTTATATTTGAGATGTTTGTCCAGAATGCCCAGCTTAAAGCTGGTCATTATCGAGAAAGCTAAGCTATGCCATTTATAATAAGAGCGGTTTTTCCCAACAATTTTAGTCGAAAAATTAGGCAAAGCATTCAACTATGTTCAAAGTTTGTTTTCAGTCACGGTTTAAAGTCGCAGAAATATATCCACCCATGCTCCTCTTTCCCCACACGGGGGAATATGAATTTCAATTCTACCCTCTACGCGAGGTACCAATGTAGGCAGATCCTTTGTTTAACCGCTACCCTCGCACCGATATCCTCAAAACGCGAAACGGCCATTCCAATCAGACTTCAAACTATTCTGAATTCCGACCCTTTCGTTCCGCTGTGCTAATTTTCGTCGATTTTTCACCCTGTCGATTGATTTTTCCTTCCAGTGTTCCGAAATTTCCAGTTCGGAAGAGCGGTGCATTTGTACTTCATTGTTATTATAAATTACTTCTTTTATAAGACGCGAAGCTTCGGTTATACGTCGGTTTCCCCCCTTATATAAAATATTAAAAAAAATTCTTCCTTTCTAGTATGTGAAATGTGGTAAAGATATCATGAAATCGAAAATATTCACCATTTGTGAATTAATCAAAAACATATGGAGCCAATTTAAGCAATGGCGAAGAAGTTATTCTATCTACCATTAAAGATGTAATGAACTACATTTGAAAAAAGTATTTGTTAAAATAATAGTGAAAAAACATTCAATGAACACAATTCGATTTTTGATGTTGTACTTCTTACTCACAGACAATCATCACGTCAAAATACGGTCAAAGACCTTCTTTTAATTAAGCGCCTACCTGCATGCACATGAATCGTATAAGATATGAAATAATTGGTAATCAAGATATTCACTAAAGGAATGATTTTTCTCACTTTTATGATAAATGTTTAATTTTAAAATTTAATTATTAATTTCCATTTTATGTAGTAATATACTAATTATAGCTTTAAAATTAGTACTTTTAAATGAATTTGTATTAGTGGCAGTAAAGTTGTAATAATCAAAATTGTTTATTAAAATTCCAAAATTGTACGTCTTTTCATTAATACGCCGTTTTAGGTCACTCTCTTGCAAGCTGTATAAACGGTGCTTTACTGTATTTAAACTGTCTAAGCGTTTAAGACATGGATTATTCCACAAAATTACTTTGTATTTTAACGGTTAATTCTTTAAGTCACTTTTTTTGCCATAATTTCAACAGATATTTCTAAGAAAAAGAAAAAAAAACCATTTAGCAGATCATGTTCAGTTCTCTACTTAATGTAGAAGACACGTAATTGTTGTATACACTTCTAGAAAAAGCAAAGTGCCTTTTACTTTTTAGAAGAATAAAAAGCACATGCTCCATTAATCTCTTTTAAGTAAAATTGAATGTTACGCTCCCATGTAGTTATATTTACTTATGACTCGAGAAAATTAAGATTATAAAGTTCTTTTATTCAGTTTAATAAATAAAAGGTTGCCCCATATACTTACTGAGAATTCAAACAATTCGATATTTGGAACTAGATATTTAAAAGAATCGTTTTTCTTGGAATTCCTTGAGATAAAAATAGGGAGCTTGGTCTCCTGGGACGGTTAAAATGAATGAATATCGCCATGGAATGTTATATTTAAAATTGTTGCACAGAATGCCCAGCTTAAAGCTAGGTATTCACGAGAAGGTTAAGCTATGCGAATTGTCCTAAGAGCCGTTTTTTCCCGAACATTTTAATCGAAAAATTAGGCAAAGCACTCACGGATTTTCCAAAGTTTGGTTTGCGGCAAAGTTCAAATTCGCAGAATTCTATCCATCCACACTCCTCTTTCCCACACGGAAGATTTCGAGTTTCATTTCTACCATCGAAGCGAGGTTCCAATACAGAAACATCCTTTGTTTCAACACTACCCTAGAATCCAGGTCCTCAAAAAGGGAACCTTACGTTCCAATCAGAATTCAAACTATTCTGAATTCCGACCCTTCCGTTCCGCTATGCTAATTTTTATCTGTTTTTCTCCGTGACGAATAATGTTTCTTTCTCGTGTTCCAAAAATTCCAGTTTGGAAGAGTGCTGAATGGCCAGCTTAAAAGAGTCATGGAGAAATGGAATTTTTCCCCACACCATTTTCAGGCCCCTTGAAGAAGAAGAAGTTCGTAGACAGTCCGTCTACGAACGCGGCAGAGATTTTCACCTTCCTTAGAGCATATATACCGAAGGTGATCTCACCGTTTGTCTGTAAGCTGCATTCAATCCTTATAAAAAGTTTAGATGATAGAGTATGTAGTGAATGAATAAATGAAGATTTATTTTTGCTTGCAATTTAGTCAAATAGTCCTGTCAGCATAGTTCGTAAAATTGTACGAAACATCCTGCAATACTATCCATTCAAAATTGCGCATGCCAAAATTACCCTGCTGACCTGCCAAAACGAGAAGCTTTCGTTCTACAATTTCTTGCTAGAATGGAAGTGGCCAATGCATGGCCAGGGAACATTTTGTGGACAGACGAAGCCCATTTCCATCTCCAAGGGTCTGTCAATACTCAAAATTGAAGAATATGGGCAAGAGAGAATACGTTCCAAATTTCAACCATTGCCTCTTCATTGTCAAAAGGTCAATGTGTGGTGCGGGTTTAAGGCAGAATTTATCTTTGGCCCTTTCTTTTCCGAGGAGATTGGTCCTTCGGGTCATTTAACCTGTACAGTCAATGGAACACGTTATGAATCTCTTTTGCGAAACTAGTTCATTCCAGTATTGCAATAGCGCGGATGTGTGGGCAGCACAATTTTTATGCAAGATGGCGCCCCTTCGCACATTGCAACACCAGTGAAGCAGCTGCTGAATTTGCAATTTGGAAATGACAGAATTTTCAGTCGCCATTTCCCAAACGCCTGGCCGCCACGATCGCCTGACCTGAATCCTTGCTACCTTGGGGTTGCCTAAAAGGTGTTGTGTACGGGGGTCCGATTGCGAACTTAGCTGAGTTGAAAAACCTCATTACGCAACACATTCACAATATGCAACACTGACATACTCCGATCTGTTGTGGGACATGCTCCACAATCAAATTTCGTTTGCAGAAAATCACATAGACTTAGGAGCCAAGGGTATATATACTAATGGATCTAAAACGGACGAAGGCACTGGTAGCGCATATTGCATTCTCGAAAACTATGGAATAATAGCCTCATAGCAAGGTAAACTTGATGGCAGCAATTCGGTTTTCCAAGCTGAAATCCTTGCAATTAGAATGGCAATTGAAGCAGCTTCTTCCCTTCATAGATCAATCAAAATTTGTACACACAGTTTGTCAAGTTTGATGGCCATACTTAATCCTAATTCCCACCATAGTATGGTCCGAGAAATTCAAACCCTTTTGCTCTCCCATAAACACAGGCCATATAGGCAACGAATGGGGAGACCAATTAGCCAAAGAAGCCATCACAAAAGGCGACCCTTTCCTTCTACCTAAGCCACTTTCCTACCTGAAATCTGAAATTAAGTCAGCTGCTTTTAGCCCTTTAAGACCGGACACATTTTCATCCTTAAATTTAATTTTTTTAGTTTATAGATAGACTTGGACCCTTGGTACTGTAAAAAATAATTTAAAAAATTTAGCATGTCCCTCAAACTCAGGAGCGCACCCGTACAATCGTGCGGGTTAGGCTTTTTCTGTGTCAACGTGGACCCGTGCAATCGTGCGAGACAGGCCTTTTCGTTGTCAGTGTGAACCCGTACGATCATGAGAGTTAGGCATTATCTGTGTAAGCTTCGCCTAATTTATTTTTTCATGGTTTAGTTTTCATTCAATATTAATTGCTCAAAGAAACAAATATTTAAGCATCGTAATAAACAATTTATAATTTATAAGCAAAAAGATGTTTGCAAATAAGGAAATTACAATTTTAATAACTAAATTTTTTAATGAAAAATATTTGAAACAAATCTTAGTTTCTGATAAACATAAATATACCTCACATTTCTCACACAGAGTTTTAGAAGTGCTTTCTTCTGAAATAAGGGATACTCCTGTATTTCTAAAAGGCAAATGAAACTTCACGGATCATGCAATAGCGGGTTGTTCGCTTTCCATTCTTTCTTGCACAATAGAAATTGCAGCGCCTTCACGAGATGTCGGATGGCCCCCTTCAATCCCCTACTTCTTTAGAAAATCTCCCTGTATTTCCTCCGACAATGCCTATTGTGTGCAAATGCCGTTCCTATACTGATTATATTCAAGGAAGGACCACACATCATTTCCCTCGATCATTAGGACTGGCGGTATTTTCAGATGTACATACGTGATAGCTGATCCTAGCGTCAGTTTTGAAGGCTTTTGTACCTAGTTTCTTTGTCCGAACTGAATAATTACAAACACATGTACTGTCACCAAATTCTTCTTCCTTCCCCAATAGTAAGCTAAGGAGGAATATATGATTTCGATGATAGAAGGAAATCCAAATGTGGAACTTTCTGCGAGTAGTCTCCTTTGTTACGAAGCTTTCAAACAGATCCCTCAAAATACTTTGAAAGAGCTTGTCACATTTGAGTGCTCATACGGTATAAACGACAATGCGATTTGCGGAAGTTTCTCGAGGAATACTGAAGACCGTTGGAGGCGGTGGATCATATTTCGGGAAACTGTCTTGGAAAAAAAGCTAAAAGCAGAAAAAATTGTTTAAATGTAAAATATTTCATTTTTAAGTGGCAGGAAATGAATCATGTAATTTTTAAGTTGAGCTTTTTTCTTTATATAGTACCCTTTTCAAGTCTTAAGGCCGTTACTTAGTGATACAGTCGAAAGAAAACACCGATGTGTGCATAGGATCACGCGAGAAGACGCAACAGAAAGGAAGTCGATTTTCGGACAGTGAGCTCACATAAAGCCGAACCCGCACGATCCTGCGGGTAAACAAATATTACGCCTAAAGAGTGATTATATTAACTCTTAACTTACATATTTTCCTATTTTTCATTTATTTCAACATTAAATTAACAATTGGTATCCAAGCAATTAAATATGCATTAATAATTAGCTAATTGCGACATATAAATAATTCTAATGACAAAACTATAGATACTGTTGATATTCTGAAAACTAGAACAGTCGTTACTTTCCGGCATTTATTAAATATAACTCTCTAGGAAGCAGAAATACCAGCTAATGTCTAACCCGACCGATCGTGCGGGTTCGGTCTTAAAGGGTTAGTGGCAAGACAACTGGGATAACGGAGAAAATGGCCGCAGTACACACAATATAGTGCCTAGGGTCTGAAACAAGCCAGTAGGATGGAATAGAGACGAGATAATGTTCGTTGCAGGACACGGGCTTTTCCCTTCATACCTTCATCGCTTCAATCTTAGAACACATGACAACTGCTCGTGCGGAGAAAAAGGAGATCCAATGCACTATGCCACAAAATGTCGGTTTACCTTCTCCTTTCATTTCCAAACTCCAACAGTGCCACTTAAAATACAGTGGTTGGGAAACATTCTTACGAACAATTTATCAAGAACCCGACTTCGACTCCTAATGTGTTTCATATGTGATGAGATCAATCTCATTGTAGAGGATGATAATTGAGCACTCATCTACCCAGACTGGCACACACTTCCGGGTACTTATGACTTTTTTCCCCTCTACGTATTTTTTTTTATTTTGTTTTATTTTCTATGTTGTTCTGTCCAGTGTATGTTTCTTTTTCATTTTTTATTTGTTTTTGTACCTGTTACTGGTTTTTGTCCTTTCTTAAAAAATAAAATTCACCTCCATCCACCCAAACCGGAAAGGAGCAAAATGGCTCTAAACACGGGGATGCGGATGGTGTAATGTAATGTGGGACATTTTGTTTTGCGCTTTTAGCTCATAGGAGGAAACGGTGAACATCATAATGAACATTTCTTATGCTAGTCGAAGCCGACTTTCTTTTCTTGATGATTTAATAATTTTTTGCTCTTCCTACGGTTTATGATATAGGTACAATTAAAACCCGATTTATTTTTTGCTTTTTTTTCTACTGTTTTTGGAATAGGGGCAATTCAAAACCGATTTTATCCTATCTGCTGTGTCACCGACTTGTCATGGTGGATTGGCTTTGAACAGAGAGTGCCACAACAACATGTCACGTCTTTTTATTAGCATCTTAAAATCAGCGTATCTTTTAGACAATCGTTTTTCAGAATATTATCACGAATACAGCGGTATCTATTGGTCAACTTTTGAACTATTTTTTTTTCTTTTCAAATCCCCATCGCTTCACGTATACTCAGATAAAATATCAGATCATTCTGATCAGTGATTCTTTTTTAACAGCCTTTTGAAAGTGCAAATTTAATTACAATCACCGTTTATGTCCAGTAGATGCCTAAATCTAGGATGTCAGAATTATGTTCTTTATATCATTTTTAAACCATATGAATTTTTTAAATTTTTTTCTTGGGAGAAATTGCAACAGATTTTGATGTCAATTTTTTATTCAAGTTATTCGGTTGGCTGGGTGTTATTTAATAATTTTCTAGGAGATTACAGAATAAACTTCTTAGTTTTGTCTATTTCCGGTATACTGATTATTTGAAATGATTCTGAAATGTTTCTAACCTGGTATTTATTAAAATTATTTGAAGTTATTTTAAATTATCCAGTAGGTGAGTACTATTAAACCTAGGATTAAAGTTGATATCTGGTACTAATATCAAGCGTATAGTGTAGTTGTAATTTTTTGTATAAACTTTGATCGAAGAGTTAATTATATAATTATGTTGTTTGTTTTGGCGATTTTTTGAGAAAGGAGTATTAAAAATACAAGTTTAATTAACTACTCATATCTTATTTTGGCTTTAAAAAATGATTCTCTTAAAGAAGATTAAACTGGATTTCTACGATTATCTACAAAACAAATCTTTCATTATAAAGACAGAATTTGAAATCAATCAGAAATTCATCGAATACGTTGGATTTTATTCTGATCCTCAACATGGAAAGGATGGGAGTTTTAGATAAGTGGATAATATAATATCGTTTATGAGGAATTATTTCTTGAGTTTGAAGTTCCAGCACGAGCAAATGAGAAAATAATGATAATGCAAAGAAGGAACCTAATATGGATTCTACTAAAACAGTAATAATAAAAGACAGACAAATATCTACATGGAATGGAAAGACTGGTGAAACTCGTATTGAAATAGGAATTGAGCAAGAAGACAAGGCTGAATGAATGCAGCTGCAGAATAAAGACCTTCATTCTGAAATGAAAACTGCGCCGCTCTCTTTGAACATGGATGCAAAAGAAGCGATTGAACGAAACAGCTTAAACTCCCTAATTTACAAGAGTTTAGATGTCGAAAATATCGAGGGAAATGGCATATCTCCTGTCAAAAGCATATCTCCCTAAGAAAGTAAAATTATATGGTCAGGGTTGTTTCATGGAATAGTACAGACAATTTCGATAAAATGTAAACCCAAAATAAATATTTAAGATTTGTTCCTGCTATAGTCATGAACAGTGTTCATCGTTATCCAGATATTTCTGAGACTCAGGATAATGTAAAAATCACTCGAAATGTGATATAAGCGAGTCAAGTAAATCCTCTGACAGGAAAAGAATTCTCTTTCGAACCAATTCAAAAACGACGGACAAAGTCTTTAAAGAAAATAAAGAACTGAAAATTAAGAATATAATTTTTTTCAATTACCAAGTTCGTCTTCAAGTTAAAAAAAGTAATTAGCTAGACTGCTTCCTGCTAATAAGAACATGGAATATCATGGTTTTAACAAAGGTTCCATGGAATACAGAATGCAGATAAACTTTCTACCTGCTATGCAGTATCGATCTAACATTCCAATTTTCTCTCAAAAAATAATTCTGTTCTCTCGTGATTCGTAATCTAAATTTATTAGTAATCCATAATTGGAAAATTTTATTTTTTCTTTGGGAAATGAAACATAAATAAGTGAAAGATTATATATGTCCCCTTAACGGCATTTTAAGATATTATTACATGTACGATTGAATTCAAATTCCAATACAGAAATGGAGAGCGTCTTATATCTTGAAATGGGTTTTTAGCGTCCAATCTTTTTGTACATAAGACTTGATTCATTCAAATTTATTCGTGGTTTTACGCATGTGTTTTTAGAATCTAACTTGAATTTAAAATGGCATAATCGCTGTAATTGTCTGATCAACTTGCGAAACGGAGTGCATTGCAGACATCGCAATCCTGACAGAATATCTATGTTTCAAAGCATTTTAATCAACTTAGCGGTCAGCTCTTTCTATCTACTTGCTTTAAAGTCTTAGAAATTTGCATATAAAGTGATTAATTGAATCTTAATTATGTGTAATCAAATCTCTGAAATCTTAAGAATATTTTCTCCATGGTACTTTAAGAAATTATTTGCCTCTGAACTCAATTTTGAAAATCGGAAAAATGCGTGCAAAACTATTAAAGGATTAAAACTGTGCTGAAAAAGGGAAGATATGCCTATGTATCGGAATGTCACCCAATTAGCGAAAAATATTGCTAAATCAGATACGCTCAGGATGCATAAAAGAAGTTAAGGACTCGTAGGTATATGGATTTCTCTCCATAGACGTATGAAACTTGCATTAAAGCCATTTTACAAGGTGCGGTGCTCTTTAAGAGGCGGTAGTTTGTGTCTGAAGAAAGCTAACTCATTTAATTAAATACTCTTAGTGCAGTCAACGAAGGTCCAAATGGGAATGAAAAAATATTAAATCATATAGTTTTGAAAACTGGTACACGTGTTTGTGAGGGAATTCTGTTGAACATACTAAAAGTCCCCGGTCCTGGGGAGGAACTGGCAGTGCCATCTTGGATTTCATTCCCCCCTCTTTTTTTAGTTTTTCCTAAATATCTAGAAAACTGTTCAGTTTTCTAATTACAAATTAAAAAGTGTAAAATTCCCTACAAATACATACTTTTAGATTTCTATCAGTTTTAATAGTCTCGGAGATAATGAGTCTGACATGGTGCATCTTGGATTTCCTGCCCCCTTTCCAGATTTTCTTCAATAACTAAAAGCTATTCAATATTGAAATTACATGTGATTTAACAAATTGAATTGCGTGCTACTTCCTACAGATTGGTATTTTGGTTTTTCTTCAAGTTTTAATAGTTTTTGAGATAATTGGTCTCAAAATGAATAAATTTGTAAAAAATCTTAATTGATAGTACAATAAACGAAGGGTTTGAAGAAAAACAAAAAATCATATAGTTTTTAAAATTGGTACAAATATTGTCGAGGGTCTCTTGTGGAACGTAGTAAGAGTCCCCGATCCTACATGGGGGAAAAGATCGCTTCGCCGTCTAGGATTTCATGCACCCATTTTTAGTTTTTTCCGAATATCTCGAAAAGTATTCAATTATCAAATTATAATTGATTTAACAAATTAAAGAGCGTAACATTCCCTACCAATACATATCTTTTGTTTTTCTTCCAACTTTAATAGTTTCCGACATAATGGGTCTCAAATGCTATCAACATGTTGTATTTCATCCCCATTTTTAATTTTTCTTGAATATCTCGAAATATATTCAATTTTTAAATTACATGTAATCAGCAAATTAAAGAGCGTAAACATCTCTACAAATGTATGCTTTAATTTTGTTTTAGCCTCAATAGTTTAGGAGATAATGGGTCTCAACTTTTTGTCACCATCTTGGATTTTATACCCCCGTCTTAGTTTCTTTTACATATCTCAGAAACTATTAAATGTAGAAAAAAATATAAGCCCAATCGCTGATGTTACAGGCCAAGGAAGAAGGCATCGAAATAGGAAGTTATAAAAGCAGGTGCATCTAAGCGCTTAGCTATTTTTATGTAATAGCTTTCAAAACTATAAAAAATATACTTTTTAGATATAAAAATTTTACCTTTATTGCGTTTAATCGAATTTCTGAACTCTTAAGAATAGTTAAAAAATTATACAAATAAGCATGAAAAATCGGCTTTCAAACTGAACATGAAAAACGAAAAAATACGTCTAAAACGCGTAGATAATTAATATGCTTTGAAAATAATGAAATTTAGAATTGGCAAATCAGCCATAGCATTCATGAAATGCCGGAATATAAATATAATTGAAGTCTTTAACACAAATATCTCTTTTGACAAGAAACTATTTTCTCAGATTGGCTGAAGAAAGGAATGAGTTACCTTCAGATTCAGGCAAATTCTGTCCTTAAATAGGGATAGTATAGTTTAATTTTGTTATATTAGCACTTTGTGCCCTACTTCGCCTCAAACTGCCCCATACGACAGAGCACGGACTCCGGCGGTTTCGGGCGCCTGCGTGAATTTTACGATAAAAAAGTAGTTCCTTTCTTTGTTGACAATTGATCGCCCAAACTTGAGTGTCGTCCTCCTGAATTTCTGTAAAGAAGGGCAGGATTCCATCCTGTTTCTATGAACGAAAATTTACTCAGTTTTTGGGGTACTGGAATTCTCACTCTGTCCGGGTTCAGAGAGTTAAAATGCACTTCTGAAGCAAAACGAAGGCTATATGTGGATGGAACATGTCATTTTGTACCGCGGTCAGATAACGAGGACCGGCAACCGCAGAGCAACCCGCGGAGACGAACACCGACTATAGTCGGCATCTACAAATGAACTTGCGAAGAAGAGCGCCGGCCGTATCTAGCGCTATTCCTTCCAAATTTAAATATATTTAAAATTCCATGATGGACTAGTGGTAAGGTCTCGAATTCGAAGGGCCGGAGTTTTCCGTGCTGGAAAACCGAGTCCAATGATCCCGTATTTTCTGAACCATTATGAATGATGCATCTTTTACGCATTCTTGCTGATAGCGCTAATTATAAAACCATATAATAGTAAAAACGAATAAATAACTTTTTAGAAAATTGAAATAAATTAAAATCAATATTGTTACAAAGCTATAAAGTTGCTTCCCTGAGATGCTAATCTTGGCGACAAATTTGGCAAACTTGGCGACATATTTGGCGACTCGGAGACAAAGGAATTTTCTAGAAAGACCTCGAACTGTCAACCTATTTCTACTGGCTTCATAAACTTTCTGGATATTACGTCACTTCCTGTTGAAAAAGTATAAAAGCAAAGTCTCAAATTGAGAGGAGTAAGTTGGATTTCGATCAGCAAGCAAGCTGGTGGGCTGATAAGAAACCTTTGAGCGCCGTGTTGACATTTATTGGTAATCCCTATTGAGAATTTTTACAAGTGCTGTTTTAATACTTGTGCTAAGTTTCTTTCCTTAGAATACTTGTAAAATAAAGAGCTTTATTTTTTTAATCCTGCTTATTGGACTACATTCATGTACAACCACAAGACGATTTTGTCACATATTTTTCAGCTTTCTAAAGCGATAAATCAGTCCTTACACAAACACGTGTATATTAATGCATGTTATTATCTTTCGACCCCCAAAGAGTTAAAGCGTAGGTAGCGGCCAAACTTCCTCCAGCTGGTGCGGTGCTGAAATTTGGAGAGAGCGGGTCAGCTTAAGTGTCGTCCTCGTCATCCGAGAGTCGTTCAAAATGACGATTTCCGCTCCCCATGCGTCGAAACGGGATGTTTATGCAACTAAACTGAACTTTTGTAATAGTTATTGTTTATGTAGAAATTAAGAACATTGTTTTAAATAATAGTGTATTTTCTTCGAAGAGCGTGTCAAGATGACAAAAGCGCAAACCCAATCACCAAACACAATTCAGGTGCATTGTGTATTCATTTCGTGTTGGGTCTGGTTCAGTGGCAGCTCTATAGCGGAGCGAACCTCCACGCCCGCAACAAAAAGGAATAAAGGTTGATTGTCAGTCATTCCACATTGTATTTTCGAATGTTTTTAATCAAGGCACGCAAATGCTCCTTAAAATCCAATAATATCGCAATCTTCTTTGGTTTTGATTGTTTCTGTCTGACTGATTATTTGTCGCCTTTACACTCAAAATGGAAAACAACCAATAAATTTTAAAAAAAACGCGTCTTCTAAATAAATTTTAAAAAAATTCCGCAATCTTTGCAGTAAATAAATTTTTTAACAGTTTTCAATAAATTTTTGTTAATAATAAGAAAAAAATTATAAATTACTCAAAAATATTATAAATTACTCACTTCCTGAGATTTAAGACTTTTATACAATTCAATGCACATTCCAAACAGGAATAAAAGAGCGAGATATGTCTTGCAAGTGGGCTTTGAACGTCCATTTTTGCTGTAATCATGCATAAGACTCGATTCATTTTAATTTGTTGCGCTTTCATATATTTGTTTTATGAAACTGAAGTTGCATTTAAATTGGAAACTCAGTGTTGTGGCCTTACCAATTTGTAAAATAAAATACATCGCAAATAACGTAATTGTTACAGAGTCGCGCGCGAGTCTTTGTGGATTATAATATTTTAAAAGATTTGTGCTAAAAAATAAAAGACCTACGAAAGTCTTAGAATATCGTTTAACAAGCATTCTTGGCCCTCCTTAAAAAATCAATGATAATAAAATAATGGCCACTTCGAATGTAAAATCTGATAAAAATCTTTTCGGACAGCATTTTAAGACTGCGCTACAAACACAGTTGGATGTCACATTATCTGAAGGCATACTTATACACATTGTTCCAAAATTATTCGAAATATAGGGAGATTTTTAATTTTTAAAAGAATACATGGAAGAATCCATTGCAGTCTGAATAGTTTTCAGATGCTTATAGGAGCACTGAGATAAAATTGATTGCGCACTTTTTTGAGAGTCTGCAGAATGTAAATGATAAAACTTATAAGCCTTTCACCAAGGGAAAATACCGCATCATTATATCTTACTTCTTACGGATTTTGTTCAATCGAACACAAGCAAACAATGCAGTCAAGGAAATTAATACATCAAGGGGTTGAAAATGAACCTCTTGAGTATCGGTAGGAGAACGCATAGAAAGAACAAGAATGCAGAAAATATAATTTTATTTATACGTTATTTAGACAGAGTCTTTAAAAGAATAGCAAACAATGCATAGAAAAGACTTTATATATGAATGTAAATCATTTAAAGGTCTTTAAGGCGATGTAACAGGCTTCAGTATCAGTGTTTGACCGCTCCATGGGCCACGCTTGTACCACAAAATTATTTCTTGATTCGGCTGAAGTTTTATATCCACGGGACCTGCAAAGTTTAAGATTTTCTAATAGAATGTGTTTTAAAATCAGCATATTTTAGTTAATGAGGGTTAAAAAAAGTTATAAAGAAAGACAGTAAAATTAAACATATATATATACATACACCAACATCTTTCACCAACTTATTGCAATATACCATAGTGCATATATATCATAGTGTAGTTTTTATATCATAGTGCAATATAATGTTATATTACATATTTTATACTGAATTATAGTCGTTTCTATACAGTTATGTTTTATTGTTAGGGTTAGTGTAAGACTTTTCTTTCTAAATTCTTTCAATTTAGGGCAAATTACCCTGTTTGTTTTTTCAATAACAATAGTAACAGGGATGGTTTGTACAACAAAATTGATTTAACCTGGCTAAAGCTTGTCCACAGCCTAGCTGCTATTTTAATTATTGAAAACTCCATTTATTTGGTTTGCCTATTTCAATACTTTTAATAACAACAGAGTTTTCTTACTTGTTGACATATAATTGCTTAAACTTGATTTTTTGTTCATGGTATCTTTAGTGTTTTCAATTTTTTTAGATTTTATTTAAAATTGATGTATTGTTCAAATAATGACTTTTTAGTATAGGATTTGATTCTTGATATGTTTTGTTTACTTTATTTCTGTATGATTATATACAAGTTATATTTGGATTTATATTATATTATATTATATTATATTATATTATATTATATTATATTATATTG
>BGPR01009266.1:0-14734 GCA_013235015.1 Araneus ventricosus | reverse complement strand
TATTATATTATATTATATTATATTATATTATATATATATATAATTGTAGATTTTTGTAAATATCTTTGAAAATGTAAAACACTTGTAGAAATTAAGTTGATTTTGGTAATCGTGTTTTGCAATAGATCTTGCTCGTGGAAACCTGTTCAGAGTTAGCTCCTAGAGGGGTAGAGTTTCGATTCTTCTGCAGATCTCAGCTATATATTGCCCTTGTGCATGTTAAATCTGGTCGTAGATTAGAAGATTAAACAGGGCGTGTTTTAAGGTTCGTCATATGACCGAGGAGTTAAATTGTAATCTCTGCCCCGAAAACCTTTCGAGTAATTTTGAAACTGCATGTTAATCCACTCATTTGGCATTTTCGATTTCTGCAAGAAAACTTCTCTTCAGCATTATGTTGAAATCTGAACTTCTTCTTCATTTAATATTTTGGATACCTAACACGGCATTTTGGAATTGTAAGAGTTGTAACAAATATTTTGAGAAGAGATGTAATTATTTTGCTGTTATAAGTCCTTAGAAAAGCAAAACATCTTACAGGATAGTTATTATGTTCAATGAAGACCATTGAAACTTTTCATCATGCAAATTCTTTTCCTGTGCAAAAGATCCCATTTTAATTATGAACTGTTAATGTGCTGAAATCTTCTTTTAGCAGAGATTGCAGGAGCAGAAATAGATACCTTTTCCAACCGAAATTGTTAAATATTTGCTTATAAAATTAAATCTGATAACTTATTGTTTTCCTTATAAACATGAACTGCATGACAGATTTTATCATAATAAAATGGAAATAATAGTGCCCTTCCTTGTGATTTATTATGCTTATGACATACCAATTTAAACAAAATATGCATCACATTGCCAATCGAAACTTAATGCTGATATCGCCTTTACTAAGCAAAAACCAATAACTTGCTACTGTAACTTATTGTGATATGGATTTAAAGGAGAATAAAAATAAAATAGAGAGAATGAAAAAATTATAACGTTATTAAAAGGTACATTCGACATGTCATTTTCGACTGTCTTAAAAATTGGGCAATGGTACAATATATTACTACCTAACCCCATCAGTTAATTATTTTGGATTCAAAAATAATAACATAATTGCCAGTGGGTAACTAAACTATATATTTTAGATTATACTATTATAGCTGAAAGAATGAACAAGACAGGCGAACAGTAATATCTATGTTATATGCGAGGAGAAAATTAGATATTTATTTTCGCTTGGAAAATTTGGGAAATAAGGCACTTACTTTCTTCCACCATCTTCGGATCTTTGTCAGAATTAGGAGATTTCAGGTAAACGAACCAAAACATTCCCATCTCGGGATCGTCTTCCTTTCCATTCAATGCCGCGACATACGGCTTGTCGTCCACCACGTTGTACTCCACCCTGAAAAATTTGGAGAAAGCTACACGAAACATTTACAAGAAACACTTATTAAAACCTATTAACCGTTTAAAACATATTTCCTCATCATCAGAAAAGTAGGACAGCACTCATAAAGGGCTTTTCTATAAATGCTATTTAAAATTAAAGGCGATTAATTATTCAATAGTCGTTTAGCTATATATTTGTCTTTGTCGCATGTTTAAATTTATGTTAGGTATTTTTTTATTTAATTTTTAAATTGATGATTTTGGCAGATTTTCTTTACATTTTCATCAAGCAAGTTTTTTTAAAGTTTTGGCGTCCAAGAATAGCATACATATAAGTTTATTGAGGTAATTCTTCATACTTTTAAACTAGTGAAAAGGCATTGTCAAAATGTTATCTACAAGTTCAATTTTCCTTGCATTTTCGTCTTTCCTGAATAAACGTTGATACAATCTACTACTACCTAACCTCCATCAGTTAGTAATGGAGTTAGTACTTTTTCCTCTGTTACATTCCAAACATTACTACCTTATGCCTAACGAAGGCGTCTAACAGTCTGTCTTACCTTAGCATATGAAATGCCAGCCATGCGGTGGGAGGAGTAAATTATTCTCAAAGATCAGCTGATGAAGTAAGTTTGTGTTTTGAAATCCATCGAAACAGACATAGTTTTTCACGTTCCTCTATGCATGAAAATGTCATGTAAATTATTCAATTGGCAGAAAACAGTAAAGATATCAATGATCATTACATCCTACTTTAAATATATAAACGCAGTTTATCATTTTGATAACCATGCAGTTTCTTATTTTATTTCAATTCATGGAAAAAATTGGCACTGACTTTTATTTATTAATGCGTCTGAAATAGCATTTGTTGCTTCATGGAAGCTAAATCAGCTGTTTATTAATGATAGTCTGAACATGTTTATTTTCCAACACATATAACAATTGCCTGTTTGGGACTTTCTATTCAGAAAACTCTTTTGCAGAAAACTGGGTGTTCAAAATGTTAAAGAACATTTTCAAAATTTTCAAAATAAAGATGTTTTATTTAAAGACCCAGAAAATCGACAAAGAATATTTCAGCTAGAAACCTCGTGCAGCAAAACTAACAATTATCTGTAAGAAAGTATCGTTGGACTATGCTTAATATACTTTCTCCTATTCCACTTAAGTAAGAACGGAATAACAATGGATTGTACTTTGTCCTATTTTCAGAACAGCCTATGCCAATCACACTAAGTAAATTTTTGTCAGTTTTTTTTATTTTATTTGTATACATATGCTTAAAGAAAGCCATATTTAAGATTATACAAAAAATATGAATTTTTCTATGCTAGGAACGATATTGGTTAAATTAGAAAATAATAAGAAGACTTGCCTAAAGAGGACTCTAAATCATTACCGAAAAGAGACATTAAAAATTGTACGTATTTATAAAACTTTAATCTAAATTATATATAATCTATTGTAATCTTATGATACTAATGATGAATACCTATAGAGAAACTCTTCTCTTGAAATCGGAATTCATTAATCAAGTTAATGAAAAAAATTCTGAGCGAAAAGTTAGAAAAGAGTGATTTTGGTGTGAGCGAAATGCAAAGTGTTATAAGCTCAAGTGACTGAGTATTAAAATTTATTAGTTTTTAAAACTATGAAAAAAGTTTTATTTAGTAGAAAAACAACTATATTATACATTCAAAATAGAACTAAACAATTATGTTTTTTGAAAATAACTGAGGAATTATGTTTACTGCTCACGTAGCAACTTGGGCCACAATAATCCCTAAAAATAGAAATTATTAGCAAGCACCTTCTCTATCCGATGGGTAATTCAAGCAGTATAAAAAAACATGGACGAGTAAGGTTCAATGAATGGAATCGGTAATCCACCGATTTAAATGTTATTATTCTAAATTTTCTGTTGTGTGAAATACATGTCCGAGAATATGTTAATTCGTGTTAGTGTCCATCTAATAGATATTTAAAAAAATACAAAGAGGACTGTTATTTGAACTATTGAAAAGAACACCCATACATCGGACCTTAGGCTTAGCGTTACTGCTCACTAATTGTTTTCAGCAATTCAATATATGCGTTTTTTCAATTTCTAGATTTTATTGTCATTCATGCCTTTAAAACCAAGGCTCGCTCTTTATTATTGAGTTTAGGCTATCTCTTATAGAATGTGTAGTAATGTGGCGGAATATGCGACAATAGATCAAACATAAGCGTTTTTTTATTTCTTTTGTGTATCTACGGCTTAGATAAAGTGGGTTTTGAATATAAATTGATAGGCTTTTCTTGTGATTCCGTGTTCGAAATGTTTATTCATAGAATGGAAAATCATCTTGGAAAAATTATTTTTAGAAGACAAAATTCGAATGTCGCATAATAATTCAGCGAATAATACTATTACAATATAAAGGCCATGAATTCTGTTCTTGGCAAATGAAAAATGTAACGATAAAGAGATATATATTTGCAATACGCATATCATTTTCAGAAATATATCGACTTATAGCTTTCTGAATTAGCCTAATTGGCTTTGTATCTCCTGCATCATAAGCCCCGTGTCCTCATTGCTAATTATTTGTATTATATGTTTATTCCTTACCTTGTAATTATTATGGACGTTATCCTAGTCTGGTATTTAAATAGTTTTCAAGAAAATTATATATATTTTTTGAATTGAACTTTTTTTGAATTCTTGGAAAATTTATGTGTTCTTTAAGTGAAATTTTGCATTGGAGTGTGATGCGTCCTTGTTTATGGGGATGGGGTTGTTAAAAAACAACCCTTTTGTCTGTTTTTTTGTGTGGTTTTAATTTTTTCGTTTTATATTAAATAAATTTTTCTATGTTTAATTTGAAGTGCTTTTGAAATGAAAAAAAATGTTTTTTTAAATTCCCCCTCAAAGAAATTGTGTTTTTTATTTCTCCCCAGTCACACAGAATTATGATTTTTCTTTATTTTGGTTGGGTGCTTATTGTAAATTTATATTTTGTAATAATATAATTGCTCAGGCTTATTCTGAAATGAATTTAAATTCCACCCCTGTCCTCGGGTGCAATAGTTTGGTGCATTGTTGTGTAAGTTATTGTATAATATGGGGTAATATTTTTACATTTTTTTGTTTCCTAAATCCATCCAGCTCTTCTTGACCCTGGAGACTGAGTGGATGTTCCCTTTCGTGTTAACGGCAGTCCCTGTCTTTTTCTGTTTTTCTCTGTTTAATTATTATTATTCCCTCACTAACGGCCTTACACCTTTTCGGGTAGGCCAGGTTGGTGTGGGTTTCTTTCCTTTCTTTTCCATATAAACGTGCATGTTTCAATGTACAGAAGTATTAAAATAAGATAATATAAAAAAATTACTTCTGTAACAAACTTACTTCTGTCTATCGTCAATCTTTGCCACAGTCTCTATAGCATCGTAAACAGTGCTATTTACACGCAATCTCAATCTCCAAGTTTGTCCCACATTTATTTCTTCTCCCATCCAGACGGAGCAGTGGACAGTCATCGTTTCCCCTGCGACATCCAACACTTTCTGTAAGGCTTCCTCTACTAGAAGAAATAAAATATATATTCAGCAACATTTTTAAACTTCATATGATAATATAAAGTAAAATTTTGTTTCATGTTCTGCCTTCTTTGGTTGCGTTATAAAGTCTTACTTTAAATTCGAACAATATTTTTTTATCTTTGTTTCCTTACCGAGCATTTATTTACAATGCTTCTCTTAAAATGATATTCAGGTTAGATGTTTTAGTTTTCGGCTTGCAAGAAACATGAGAGCTACATTTTTTAAATTTGAACCGTGTCAAAAAAGGTATATTTAGACGTGTGATAAATCCTATAAGATTAAACCTTTTGAATTCCCATTTTTGTTTGCAACTCTGTTATTTCGTTGCCTATAAGAACTATCGTAAATTCGCTTTCATTTAGAGAATCGCGGCTGAATCAGATATGTTATTAAAACGAGTTTTTAAGTTAAAAGAAATGCTAAAATTATCTATTAGGTGTGTGAATTAATTTTAAAGTATATTTAGGTAAAGAGACGACTTTATTGTGAAAAAATGATTACTGATTGATCATTCAAAATATATTGTCCATCTCTAACCACTACTTCTCTCCATCCTTTTTGTAATACGTCGATTTCACATCATAAGAATGACACATCTTTAGAAGCTCTACGCGAATAGAATTTTTGATGGTATCCTCATTATAATGTATTTTTTCAGACATGTCATGAGTCATCAATTGTAATAAGTGGAACTCGAAAGCAGCAATATCTGCAGAATAAACGTGGGTGTGGTTATACATCCCAGTTAAACTCTTTTAACATTCCCTTGAGCAGTTTCTCAACATGAGAACAACCATTTTTGTGTTGGAAAATCAATTTGTGTCTTAATTTGGCCGTTTCTTCGTCAATAACACTTAGTTGAATCAACTGTTGTTGACAGAGTTCCGCACTGATGGTTTCATTGGGTTGGGGCAGTCCATAGAATACATCCGTCTAATCCCATGAATTTCAGAGACTAATAAATATTCAGCTTTGCCATCGATATTCGAACTTCTCTAGTCTCAACTTCGATTTTTTATGCTTTGGATTATCGTAATGTCTCCATTTTTCATCATCCTCATGATGCAAAGCGAAAACAATTTTTATTCTGTGTCTTTGAAGCAATAATTCACAGGTCATCCTGTGTCTCTCGACGTCCCTCGACTTCAACTTGTACACCCCAAATTTCCTTGATCGCGAATCATTTCAATGGGCTTTAAACATTTGGAAATCATTTATCGATCATCATTTAATAATTCAGGAGGTTCTTCTTCCTTTCAACTCAAGTCTTCATCGAGTAAAGCTCCAACTCCTCATCCTTATTCGTTTTCGGCTGGTCTAGATATTGCTTATTTTCTGTGTTAAAATAACATTTTTATATCCTCGAAACCAGTACTCACATGTTGAAATGAATGGAGCATAATCCCCATAAGCTGCGGACAGCAATCTCAGCACTGTTCTTCAAATGGATGCAAAAAAGCAAAGCTTCCCGCAAATTGCGATTTGTTCGCACCAACTTCAACATGATGAACGCTAAAAAAATAGTGTTTTGTTTCATTTTGGCAAAATAACACATACTGCAAACTAAAGCCACTTAATTATGCTTGACATAAAATTAGCTACAATATGACCTGACTCGATATGGTACCATTTACGCTATCTCTTAAACACCCGTTAAAATTAATTCGTAAATCTAATATTTTTTGTTAAAAAGTGACAAAAAGACTGCAGCCTGGAAAACATAATCTCAAAACATGTAAGATGCATAGTTAAAGGAGATTTCATATTGTAACAAATCATAGTATACCATTCCTAAATCTCAAAGCAGAAAACGAAAGTACTTTTATACTTAAATGATAGGAGATAGATAGAAGCATATTAATTTTTTGGAAAAGTTTCTATGAAGTGAAAAGTTCAAAAAGATTTTAAAGAAAGTATAAAAATATTGAAAGAAATGCGAGAAATTAATTACTCACTTTATCTCTTAATAGCTATACTCTTGAGGGAAAAATAAATCTGATATCTCAACCTCAAGAATTGAAAATATTTTGAAGTAAACTAACCTGAATCTGACTCTTTTGGGCAGTGACTGGAGCTGACGTTGAGCAGACTTTCTCTGTTGAGGGCGGGGAGGGCGTAATAGGCTTTTAGGAGAGACTTGCTTCTTTTCAGGCCATCCATTAAAACCTTCATGGCCGAGTCAAGGTCGAAATCCTTCTTGTATGAATCGTGGATGAAGAGGGCCTGTGTTAAAAGGCATCAAAATATATTATAAAATAAGTCAAGGTACAATAAAAGCACAATAAGAAGAAAGCAAATTCAATATAATTTAGTAAGAATATTTTTAAAAGCACTTATTATTAAAGTATTACACATCATAATTTTTTTAATTTTAATATTTGTCTACTTTTTATCTCGGCATATATTGTTTCTGAAACTTACTACCAGATGGAGCCTATAGTATGGAATCAGAATTTAATGAAATGAATGACTAATTCATGATTAAGTTCGAAAACTTTTCTAATAGTGTTACATCATTGACGATACACAAGAGCTCAGTTTTAAATCCTCAAGTACGTTAGGAAATGATTTAAAAATCGATTACACAATTCTTCACAAATATGAAGCAAAATAATTTGAAATGTTTGAAAATATTGGATTTTGGAACGTAAAAAAGTCGTAGAAATATTTTTAAACAAGAATTACTTATAAGAAAACAAGGTTGAAATTTTAAACAATCGAATTATTTCATGAACACATTGACTGACAGTCACGTGTTGATTTAATTTCTTGGTCTTGTCCAGGACGCCGACTACGAGGTATCTCAAAGAGACTATATATTTATTAATATAATATGATAGAATTCATTTGGCCTCTAGGACCAGAGACCTGTAACATCTCTTGGAACTCTAAATCATGTTTACGATGTATGCATTTCGCGTAAGAAAACATTTATACAAAAAATAAATAAATAAAACGCTCTATTCAAATAATAAAGCAGGGTTATATGATAACATATGATTTTCTTTTACAATTTCATTTTTATAAGCTTAAGATACACGGGTATTATCTTCAAGAAAGCATGCATATCCTCGGTGAGATTGTTAAAGAAGGTCACGAAGAGTCATAACAGAATTTGGAACGGAATGCTGAGAAGGGATCAGACTTTTATACATATAATACCATAATAAATAAGAATGTGACACGTTTTGAGTATACTAATGTTACCTATGGCTTCCACATGCTGTCTTGCATGTCTGTCAAAGTATGACGATAAGTATATGTTATCACTCACGCTGCAATCAGAATGAAAAATAAGAATTTTTACTTTTTTTATCACTATATTCTCTCCTGCCTTTCACATTATAGTTCGAAAAAGACACATCTGCTATTCAAAGGGAATTTATTTCTGCAAATTGAAAGATTTGTTAACCTTGTACAAAATCTTCCTTGTTTAGGAAGACACGTCTTGTAAATTCCAATAAGATTTTATCAAGTCTATGTAATATACGTCTGTTACAAATTGATGGCAAGATATCTGGGCAAGGAACTCAGTTCATTGCATGTAAAATGAGGGTTAAAATTCTACAGAGTTTTTACTATCTTGATTCCACTCCTTATCAAATCCAAAATCCTATCAATGCATCCGAAGTCGAGTCCAGATACGATATTTGTTTTATGTACTCGTTGTAAAGAAGTTCAATCAGCACATTAAAAAAATTGGACATGACATTGAGAATGTTCATCAATTTCTTACATTCTTCCTTTGGTGTATTCTGACCATCGGAAAGAATTGTACGAGCAATATATTTGCAACACATATTATCTTCAGAAGAGTATTGCATTTTCTGCAAAAATGAACACGTTTGACTCGGTTATGTGATGTGTCTGTTTTGATCGCACAACAGGACGATACTTTTTAAATTATTAACAACTAGCTGTTACCCGCGACTTCGTCCGCGAAGAATTTGAATTATTCTTTTTTTAATTCAGGAATGTAAATGTTTTGTTGCATTTTGAAAGGGGAAAATAAAAGTTCTGACGGAGATAATACTTAATTGGACGGCTGACAGGAGTGTACTGTACATGTATGCTGATATAGTTATGTAGATTGTTTATTTATTCTAATATACTTTTGTATACCACATTATTTGCACGGATGTAGAGGTTGTGTGGGCTGGACACACGTGAACACGCCATGTATAGTTGCCCATGCGAAAAATATGGTTTTTCCAAATGTACATCTGCCACTTTCAGTATCAGGCCCTGAGCCTGGCAAATGACATTTTGAAAGGGATTTGTTGCCTTCTGAACTGAGATGATAAATCCTTCGGCATTATCGGAAGGCGTGGAATTAACTCTCTGAGCCCGGCTGGAGAGAGAATTTGGTTGCCTCAAAGCCCGGGGTAATTTTTCGTTCACAGAAACAGAATGGAATCGTCCTTTCCTTCACCGCAATGCTAGAAAGGGGGACGCCCGCTGCGCGGTCATTTGTCAAAAATGAAAGGGGAGCCATTGATGGTCATTTGCGGTTAGAACTATCGGGACTGGACAAAGTCTTGTGAGTGAAATGCTTTTCGGGCTACTGATAAGAATTCTACTGTATCAGTTTAGGAGGAATCTCGATTAGTTTATCTAAATGCTTTCAAAGAAGTTCCTGAGTTAATTTTTACCCAGTCATTAAAATTCCCGTAGGTTCTCGCACTGTCTGTGCGGTAAAATTTGGCTTATTTTAAAAATAAAGCGAATCCATAAACTTTGACCAGTTATTCATTTGTGCAATTGACAGATAATTCTGGTAAATAGATCTTATTAGTAGAGACACACTTATAGAGCGGACAAATAAACTAAAGACTATGAAAAAAGCAGCAAATCCGTAAGGGGAAAAGGTGGCTGCTTTTATCACTCGGAAATTTCTTTCAACTTCAGACATTTTATAAAGAAAAGGAATCGTTTATCTTGGGAGCTCCTAGGAGAATTGTGAACACACAAGCACTGCTTTCTGAAGCAGCCTTCTTCTGGCAGTCAGTCTTTTTCGGCCAAAAATCGCTAATCATCAATATCCCAAAAATACGTCATCTTTTCTGTGCACGACTCTAAATAAGTTTTTACCAAGAATATGAGAGAATTACCCTCAAGACAAGTTTTTATAGATATCAATGTGAGAAAAATGCGGTGTTTATGTTGAAAAAGTAAAGGAAAGAATGAATTATAAACAAAAAGTGCCGTAACCTTCTTTTTCGAATATCGGTAGGCTATTCATGTTTATTCAAGTATGCAATGTGTGCACTCCCCCAACACCTTAATTAACGTTGTATTGTTATTGAAATTAATTTATTTTATTTTTTCAAATATTTCATGAAAAGAAACGCACTTAGAGCATATTAATGAATGAAGTAATTCGATTAATTAGACAAAAATATATTTTGAAAGATAATATCTTTAAATTACAAGCTTATTTTTAAATATGAAGAAAAGAAGGCAGTTGTTTTGGTTCTTACATGTCTTGTAAAACGAGGTAAGCCATGTATTATACTAACTTTGTGACAGATTAATCTCGTTTGTGTATATGTGAGGCACAGTTAAATGTGGCGTTTGTGGCTAGCAAAACTGTAAACACCGTTGTTGAAAAGGTTTAAAATTTCATTATTAAAATTTATTATTTTTTTAACGAAATATATTGATAGTTTAATATTTAAAAATAAATATATAATTTTAAAATGCCGTGCAACAATATAAAAGGTTAAAGACCGTAACTTCTCTCTCCCCTTTTCCCCCTGCGAATTTCCACTTCTGAGAAGCTAATGAAGTAAAGATAACACAAAGAGAATCTCCGTGCAATTATGGAGTCTTAAAACATATATCTTCTGTTTTGCAGTTAAAACACAATTAAACCGAAAAACGCATTCCTGGTGAGAAAAATGTTTACTATATATAGCTCAAATGTTCATCATTTTATTCATATAGAGCGAAAAATCTTACTGAGACTAACAGATACTCTTGTGCACATCTGTTCCGAGTTCTCGTAAGAGAGCCCGAGCGATATTATGAAAAGTTCCCGATAATTAAAAGACGTCGGGCTGTAAGCACAGTCGATACAAATCTGGACCCGTAAAATCCTCAAAAATATTTAAGTTTCGACCTCATTAAACCGCTACGTTGTACAAACCCGCGCTTATTTCCGAGAGCTCATAACTTAATTCCATCGCCATTTCCCTGCTAAATTTCGTTTTTCTCCCTCTTTTTAGACCTTATTTGCCTTCTATTTTAGTCTCTCCTAGTTGCAGTACTGTAACCTTAATGAAAATACGGATCCGGACACGGAAAACCCTCTTCTTCCAAAATTCCACACCACACTAGAGTTTCGCAGTGTTTTCCGCTAAAATTTCTTACCCAACTTGTCCCGCTGGGTTAATTTGGCCCCCCCCCCCCATTTTTTAATTCATCTGATTTTAAATCTCTTATTCGAATTTTTTAAACGTTAATGTAATTAGAAGCGCATTCATTAATTAGATGTGGAGGTGCATCGGACGCTTCGCGTCCTCGCGGTACTCTGTAACGAAACTCAGTTCTCTTCCGTTGTGCATATCTGACAGCATATCAAATTATCGGTTGACAAGCCAAATTTAATATCTTCTGATTAATTTCATAATTAGTATATACTAAATTCAATATAGAACTTTCAGCAAAAAATTAGAACTCGCACAACGTCAGGAAAGTTTTTTAAAAATCAGATGTATCTCAATCGGTTTCTAATTTTACTATCATTGAAGCAATAATTGTTTTTTTAATTGAATTTAAATATGTCTAGAATTTAACTTTATTTCAAAATCTTATTCAGAAGTCTTGTTTGCAGTTTTTAACTTATGTTTTTCAGAAGTTGATTTTAACAGTAATTAATGGTCACCGTATTTCCCTAAGATGTACAAATCATGAAAATTTGAGAAAAACAGTAATCGACAATTTTATGGAATCGAAATTATTTTCTTTGGTAAAATTTGCTTGTAGCAATACAAACAAAAACAATAAATGAGTAAGTAAATAGATTTACTTTTCAAAAAAAAGTTCGCCTGAAAGATTTCTGTTCGAAAAAATGTGTGAATTGATCAGCGTCAATAAAAGAGTTTAAAAAGGAGGAGAAAGAGTTTTCTTAATTTTTTTACTAAAATGAACATTTTTAATATCTTTTGCATAAAGCAAGTTAACAATTTCCTTATATAGATCATAATGAAATGTATAAAAAATATAAATTGTATTTATTTTTTTCTTCTTCTGATAAATATAATTTCATCTAGTAAATAACTGTCCATTCTTCCTTCTTTTGTTACCCTCCGACGAAATGACTTGACAAAACCGCATATCACTCACTGTCAGAATTCCCTCCACCCCGCTGAGATAATCAGCCCGGGTGGTCTCGGAACTTCCTTACTCCCCTAAAATTCTGCCAACCGCCCGAAAACGTCCGACCTCGTCCTCAGACGACGGGGGCGCATTGGGGCTCCCTCGGGCTCATAGAGTTAAAATACTCTCTCTTCTCAGTATATATCAGTCATAACAATAGCTTTCATGACGTTTTGACCTTGGTGTGTAATTTGTGACCGTGTGCCATTGCGCAGTCTCGGTATATCGAGGTTGCGTATCAATAGTACTGTCACACCGGCATTCAATCTCGGCTTGTCGGAAGGTTCCCTGACAATTCTAAGATGTTGAAGAGCTCTACAGTATATAATATTCCTTGTTAACGCCTATTACCGTATCTACAGATGGATATTCTGTAATACCTCACTGTGAAAATGAAACAAAACACCGAGAGAATAATTCACTAACGTCATTCGATCACTGTGTAACCGCATTAAAAGCTGCAAATGCTACGACAACAGGAAGCCGGAAGAGTAAAGTCTCCTTTGCTGTTAATGGTCAAAGAAAGCAATATTTTCTTATATTAACTTTAACACTGGCAAAAGCAAGCGCGCGAAACAGTAATTTGGATTTAATTTATTTCTATAAGAATAAAAAGTATCGTTAGAAATAACGTTAAAAAATATTTTTAAACCTTTATAGCAATCGGGGAAAATATTTCATCGCAATGTAATTAATAGCATTAAAAAGATCAGTTTCTGGTCTTTAAAATGGCATAAAAATAATTGTTGTGTAATAAATATTTCAAAAGTTATTGGCAAAAAACGTCTAATCAATAGGCTTAAAAGCGGTTAATGTTCGTTATTTAATTAAATATCTTAAGAAATAATTAACTCTGAAAATTGAAAATAACACCTTTGACCTAAAAATATGCTCTAGAATGCCGTGTGTAAATTTCATGACACTAACGTTCACCGTTTAGGAGGAGTTCTTGTGACCGACCAATCGACCGACAGACAGACAGATACATGTAATTTCTGTCTTGTTTTATAGATATTTATAAACGTAAACAAAATTTTCAGAAATAAAGATAAATTGGTTGAAAGTCTAACTGTTTCCTAGCAGCGAAGTAGGTATAAATTTGCGTTATTTCAAAATCGTCTGCACGTAAAACTTTAAAAAATGAATAAAAATTGAAGGAAATATGTCACAGAAATAAAATTAGTATCATTGAAAAGGTAAAATTTTTATCTTTAAGATGGTATAAAAATAATTTGTATCGGACAATTTTTTCCGAAGTTACAGCGGAAAAAATGATTACGTGATAGTTGATTTAAAAAATAATTTATTCCACATGTTTTCGCATTCCTGAAGGATCACGTGACAGTCGAATGAAAAATAAAAATTTTCATCGCGAATCGCGGAGTCAATGGGCTTTCTTTGTTAACTAATTTTAATCTGTAGTCAAAAATAATTAATTTAACGTGATTTCACCTAGCCTATGTCCGTTCTTGGGTTTGCAGCTACAACTCTGCCAATTTTCATCCAAATCGGTTTTGTGGTTTGGTCGTGAAAGCTTAACAAACAGACAGACAGACAGACACACTTTCGCATTTATTATATTACTAGCTGTTACCCGCGACTTTGTGCGCGAAGAATTTCAATTATTCTTTTTTTTTAATTCACGAATGTAAATGTTTTGTTGCATTTTGGAAGGGGAAAGTAAAAGTTCTGACGGAGATAATACTGAATTGGACGGCTGACAGGAGTGTACTGTACATGTATGCTGATGTAGTTATGTAAATTGTTTATCTATTCTAATATACTTTTGTATATCACATTATTTTCACGTGTAACGTCTTGCAGTTATGCTTAAAAGAACATTACAGCTTTGTTAAATTTTAACATAATTTATTTAGAATTCTTCTGGAGTAAATATAGAGTTATATACAAATTTAATAATTCTAGATTAATAATAACATAACAAATTAAGCCCCAAGGCGGGGTGTCCATTCACTGATCAGAAAATAATTAGCGAGTTTTGCTACACTGTCCAAATCGGACCTTCGTTGAATGCGACCACCAGTTTGGCTGTCGGGATCTCATCTCCTCTGTAGTTTCTCCGTCCAGATCTTATATTGCAACCGACAAGACAAAACCATTTGTGCTCTCACGGGAACACACTTGGCAGCACAAAAGCCACCTGTTTCGGAATGTTGCCTAGGGTGCAATCGGTAGATGAAAGTCGGTAATGAAAAGCACTAAGTAGCCCGTCAAAAGAGGGTCCCGGTGTTTGAAGGACCGACAACAAGAAAGGTAAGGGGATGTGTCTATTGTGCAGATGAGTCTGGAAGTCCAGCGCCTGGGAGCGCACACACCCAGTCTTTAATCAATGTCGGAGTAGGCATACGTCACA
>BGPR01009265.1:0-58426 GCA_013235015.1 Araneus ventricosus | reverse complement strand
TCACAAATACATTAATTTTTTATAATTTCAAAGTTAAATAATTTAATTATGATAAAGTACAATGTAAGCACATGAAAATTACGTATTTTTACCTGCGGTTCTTCAGAGTTACTTTTCCTTCAAGTCTCCTAACCTTGATTAAAGGTGGAAAAGGGTCTTCGCTTTCCTCTTTATGTGCACAGGTATTTCTTTAATGCTTGAAAGCTCTGAAAAAAGATGCATAGAATTTTAAAACAAAGCGGATAATGTTTTTTAAACATTTTTTTAGTTATGAAAAGACATCAGAATTGTATAAGCATTCATATTTCTCATAAGAATAAAATACCATTTGTCTCGAAGATCATTTTAAAAGTTTAGATTTATTTTAATTGTTTTTATAAACTACTACTGTAATCAAAAATTCTGTATAATCGTAATTGCTATAATGTACAGGAAATTATGAGTAGATTCAAAATAATTTAATTCCATAATGAGAATAGGATGTGATGCGAGAAATGAATTGAGAAATGAGGCGAGAAAATTGACAATATAATCATAAAAACTAACAAAGTTGAATTATAACAGGTCAATAACTTAAAATTTAATGCATTTTTCTTTCGTATCCAAATAAAAAAATCAAAACAATCAAACTGAAGGACATTTTAAGCATTAGGTTAATAACGCATGTTTACTTACCTCTCTCCAGAGCTGGTTCTCCTTCAACTCCTCGGAGAAGATTCGAGATGAAGAAGGATCTTTGTCTTCTACTTCATACCCACAGGTCTTTCTACCTCAGTTCATTCCCACTGAAGATGAAAGTCATGGACACATCAAGGTGAACCGGGGATCTTAAACGATGAGAATTTTGGAGAAGAAAAAACAGATAAATAAGTATAGTAAGAAAAAATAAATAAGTAAATAAACAAACTGCATTCCTTACGTGCATCTTTCAGGTTTTATCGAAAAGAGTTATTATCCCATCACAAAAAGGTGTGGTTTGGAGATAAATGCTTGTGATCATAAGAAAACTCGTGAAAAATGTATGAGAATAGTTAATTTACGATACTCTGCTGACTTGCATTAGTGCAATCTTAAGTAGTTTTATTTTTACAAATAAAAATAAACCTTAGATATTTCTAATCAACAGAGATTCAGCTGTATTTACGTTAGTTGTTGTCGAACATTCCACTAATGCCAGGGTCATTAAGCCATAAAACAAACGGTTCAAATACCAGTAGTTAGTTTAGAAATACTTAAATTAAACTGAAAATTAAACGGATATAAAAATTAATAGTGATTTTATTTGCTTAGTAGCCTTTAACGATCATCTTGTTTTCCAGGAATGATGATTGCATCTCATTTCAATTAAATCTCCTACGTTTAACTTGTCGCTCATTTTTTGGGGCAAGATATTTTTCAACTTCTAATTGTGATCCACTATTTTTAACCCTTATAATTTTAGGAGTATTGTGTTTGTTCTAATCATTGAGCTCTTGTTCCTTTTAATTAAAGGATTGAGATTTTTCTGAAAATTTGTTTTCCGTTAAATTCAAGTGATCTCAAAGAGTATCCCACCGGGCGCACCTCAGATATTGGAATGAGAAACTGCCGTTTAAGCAAGCAGGTTCTCGCTTTCCTGGTGGGTAAAATAATGGTGTGGAGTTGACTTGCCTTCACGCCGATGACGGATCGCACCACCCACTGTCTGAGGGGTCGTCGCATGTGCCTTTGGTAATGCGTTGGCCGCAGTGCCTAAATTATTCATTCGCGGCGGCGGTTCATCCCGGATGCTATGACAGGAGGGAGAATTTATTTGTGATCTCACAGCGTTTTAATCGAGATAAAAAAAATTTCATGAAAAATAAAGGAATCGTAGATCTAAACATTCGGCATTAGCGTTAACTGTGTAATTGATATGCTTCTGTAGTAGTAAGTACCCCGAAGAAATTTAATTCATAGACATATTCAGATAAGTCAATTACCTTCTGTAGAGAGTCGTGTAATATTTTTATACAGTAAAAAACATATATTAGAAATGAGAGCATTAGTGTTTAAGAGCGAAAAAACTGTAAACTCTTGTTTGCAGTGATTAATATTCCTGTAATGAGAACAATATCTCGACTTTAGAGAGATAATTAATGACATTTCTGACTTTCACATACAATAGTTAGAGAGTAAAAGAATGTCTTGAAAAGCGTTAACGGAGAATATGTTTATCTAATAATATAAGAAATCCTATCTGTTAATGGATTTTTTTGTAATCAGTGTGAAAAACATCTCGAAATTTTCATATGAAATATCTATTTTTTCTGTATTTGTAAAAATTAGAAGATATTCTTTTTACTTTAAGTTGTTAAGAAATAGATGAAAAATAAATTACAACTGCCAAAAAAAAGCGGCGAAGTGTCGAATGTAACTGCTGGCAAAAACCTGTCGAAGGCACCCGCTCACAGAAGAACTGAGCTTCCACCATATCACAGTTAAAATTATTATGGATGGTTCGACCAAACATGTAGAGAGTTGTCTGCTTCATTTCTGTATTTATTTAGGCTATTGAGAGATAAAATGATGTGAATATTACGCTGCCACTAGATCGTTTTTGAGGATAAGCTGCGCAAACTCTTTGTTCTATATATAAAATGGCACAATCTTTGTCCTTAGAAATTCACAGAGACCCCTCAAGTTGATTTCCCTCGTTTTTGATGATTTCGTGATTGATGATTTTAGCAAAAAGATCAAATCATTGACCCCCGACTCTGTGTATTTACAATTATTTTATTCCCACAGACAGCAGTTTAGTACCTACGAAGCGGTTTTTACGGATGGCTCTAAAACAGTGAACCATGTTGGTTCTGCCGTTGTTTTTAACCATTTAACTATTGCAGAAAAGTTGCACGACTACTGTTCTGTTTTTACTGCTGAAATTTACGCTATTCTTAAGGCGTTACATACTATAGAATTGCAAGATATCAAAAAATGGATTATATATACAGATTCGAAAAGCTCTGTAGGAGCACTTTTGTATTCGTCAAGGGATAGCCACTCATTTGTTATTCAGTGTATTAAACTTATTTATATTTTAAAAACAAATGGCCATGATATAAATTTGTGATGGGTACCAGGACATGTAGGCATAAGAGGGAATGAGCAAGTGGACAGAGCTGCGAAGACATCTGTTATTAAGGAAAACTTTTCCGTTCCTCTAAACGATGTAAACCAGACTATAAAGTCTTTCATTCATAAGAAATGGCAAGTTCAATGGGACAGTCAGGTGCACAATAAACTGCATTGCATACAACCATCAATTAAGGGTTTTAAACACACAAAATTCCACCGTAACATAGCTGTTAAATTAACGAGACTTAGAATTGGTCACACACATACTTCACACATAATCACCTGCTAAAGGGCGAACCACCGCTGAAGTGTGCTTCATGTGACACTATTTTATCCATAAAACATATATTTAGTGAATGTCCCAATTATAGTAATTTTAGAATTAAATATTTTAACAATCCGAGTCCTGATTTGACAGACTTGCTGGGTGATGCTCCGAGTTTTAAATTATTTTACTTTCTCACTGATATTGGTCTTTTTCATCTTGTTTGATTAGTGTCTTCTGGCTTTTCTTGTTTTTATTGTATTTGTTTGCCTATATGAAGTTTATTTTAAAATTAAATCTTTATTCCCTACCTTGTGTTTGGCGCAGAATGGTCAGACCTGGCTTTTGCGCCATTAAACTCCAATCAATCAATCAATCCCTCGTTTTTTGTAGTGATTCTCTCGCAAATATTATTAGTACTTGAGGGTTTGTAGCACAATTTTTAGAAAAATAATAGGTCATACACAATGGCACAACTGAAGCTGCCAAAAGGTTACGAATTTAATTTCACTCTTAGATGGCAAATCTGTGCTGTGTATGTTTGAAAATTCCTATCATTAAGAATTTACGGGCTTACTTTCGATTTCGACATAATTTACGATTCTAAAGAGGAAAATTTTAGGTCCTAAATCAATATGCCTTAATAAAGACAGGAGCTAAATCTGATACAGTTCTCTTGTCATTCGCTTTTGATTGCACAAAATTGATAACCTTTGAAAGTATCATGCTGAAAATGTTTTTCTGAATACTTCCTAGTGTTTCTAAGGTGGTTTCCTGAAACATTTATTTTTGTTATTATTATTGATTATAATGATTAATTAATGTAATTTGGTAATGTCAAAGGTATTGAAAGGTATTTGAATTAATGAAAGGTATTATTTTCTGTCTGGAGTACTGCTAGAGTTATGCAGTGTTTACCGAAGTGTGCATTAAATAAATTAAATATGTATGACTACGCTTCTTGAATTTAACATCGAGGAAAGCCATGAAGATTGATTATTACTTTCCTTCTTTTATATTGATTTTTAATAAAAAAAAAACATCTTCTTCAAATGAAAAGGAGAATCTTTTACACTTTCAATATTATTAGCTACAGCTTAGAATAATTTTGAGATATTGTATACATACAGTGCTGGCAAGCAAACAATAACAATGATAGCGTAGAGTGATGGATTGGCAACATACGATAAGATAAGAAGAGGCATGATGTATGAGGAAATGAGTTTATATTCTGTTAGGATATAGAATTCTATGAATTTAGACCCAGTATGTTTGCCTCGGATCATTCAAGTTTATGCTTCTGAGATGTGTTTACTTAGACAAATCTTTCGCGATATGTACGTTGTTTTATCTATAGATTTCTGTGTTGCAGTGGCGAATCCAGGATTTGGGTCGGGGAGGGCTGAGGTCATAAAAATTTTGTATTGTCGTGACGAATCTCAAACCTCATGGCTTATGTAAACCAAAAAACTTTAACTTTACGGACTTTACTCACCTGACAATAAGAATAATAAAAAAACATTACAATACTTTCGATAATTTAATTAAAAAAAATGCAAGGAAGTAACTAGCTAAAAATGTCTTCGACCGCGCCAACCCTACAAGTACCACTAGAATGACTAGAAAAGTTGGAAAATTTTCGAGCCTGTCAAGCCAGAAAGCAATGTTGTCATTTTTTTTTTTTTTTAAAAAGGGAAATTACGAACGAACAATTGTAGCGATTTTAAATAAAATCAAGATTTCTGGCTTAGCTGTGGGTGGGGGCTGCAGCCCGATAGCCCCTCCCTGGATTCGCCGCAGCAGTGTTGTATTTAATTGTTCTCTTTTAGTTACCTAAGATGTATATATGTCACTAGATTCCAAATAAGCCAACCTTTGTATATATAATGGCAGATTGTTTACTAAATAGTTTTGTAACTTGCAGGAATTTATTTCTGATCTTCTTTATTAGGAAACTTGGATGTAATATAAAATTTATTAGGATAAGGAATAAAATGGAATATTTTTTATTTTAATATAAATCCTTCTAAAAGAATTTCATATATCTTATGTAATTTCAGACACTTCTCTATCAATTTAAAAATTTGTAAAAATGTAAGTCACTTAATTTAATGCAAAAATATCACTTTATACAATGCTTTCTAATGAATATGATTCTTGTATGATAATATATTGGTACACAAACCTAATTTTTTGATATACAATAACTTATTTTCGATCATTAGTTTGGCAAAAGTTCTCAAAACATTTATTAAATCTTAAGAAATTAGTCATTAATTAAAAAGACAAAAAATCAGATTTTCTGCTAGAGTGAAGTTAAATCTTTTAATAGCTTAGTTCCGTCTGATATTCTTTGACCCTAACTAAGAGAAAATTTTAAAACCAATGTCAATGTTTAGGAAAACTTTATAAAATATCGGAAAAAAAAGTTCACAAAGCCGCAATATGCCCAATTAGTTCCTAGCTTCATCGCGTTGTGCATCAAATCGAGTATGCATTTTGGACCTTGGTCCGTTGACCATATGAGTCCACAACTTAATAAAGATCTACTGTTTTGATGTCAATATCACATGCCAAATTTTATTTATCAAGTTCTTTGCGTTTATGAGTGATCATAATACACGAATAGAGAGACCGACAAAGAGTCAAATTGTAGATGGATTTAGTCCAAAAACTGATAAATATATACAGTTCCTAGTGGCAAAACAATATGCCAAATTTCATTCATCTAGTTTATTGTATTTTTGAATTATCGTGTTCACATGCGCAATGACTAGACTCAGACTTTTGTTTGATCTATTTAATCAATTTTTGCAATTTTAAATTTCTTTTGTAATTTCCTTTCCAGCATAGTTTTTTTTCGGATTCGGGGGTAAAGTATCTCTGAAACATGAAGATTCATAAAAATGCTAACATCGAATTTCTTGACGAAAAAAAAAAGGAAGGGAAAGACGATTCTTAAGTTTTGAAAGCATAAAAATTTCTGGAAATTAATAAAAAATCATAAATTATACTACAATTAGACCCGCAAATTACAGAACATATTACGATCTATAAAATAGTTCTGTCGGTCTATGAACCACTGTGTCGCTCTAAATGACCTGCATCTCTTTTCAAGGTTGTACAATGAACTCGCGAATTGCTCCCCGCAGTGTAGCCTCAGGAGGGTTTCGAGTGAAAGCCAGGTGGTTTTTCCCCCCTTGTTTTCGCTTTCGGAGCTAGTTCAACAAGTAGGGAAAGTGGAATTCGGGATAAAAACCGGTACAACGGTGGATGTTTTTCGAGTTCAAATACTCTTATCTCTCTTGTCTCCAGTGATCCGTCGGTCTCTTTTACTCTCGAGACAACTCACGTGAGCCACACACGTTTCGGGTTATCCTCTAATGTGTTTTCGCAGCTTCAGACTGTTATCTGTTTATTTGACTGTCCTGATTTATCTGACAAAGCCATGATGCACGTGCGTGCAACGTAGTTTGAGGTCAAGGGTCAGGTTTAGCGAGACATGAGAATTGCGAATTTGAGAATTCTTTTATCGAATTTCAACATTGTTTCATAAATGCATTCAAAATCATTTCTGCTTATTCTGTTAAAATTCATACATACAAATTTTTGTGAGTACGTGAATGTTGTCAATAAATATTTGTACTTTCTTCGCAGAACCGTACCAAGATGATCCTGCGCCTTTGCAGAATTGGCAAAGCTGCGCTCTTCTTCCACACTATGTGCCACATTTTTGTTAATTTTTCATCCCCCTCTATGATCCCGCCTGCCGGGAAACTACCTTTCTGCAGTTTTCTTTTCAACTCAGATTTAGTAAATTTTATAATCTTGTTAATGGGTTTAGTAAAAATGAGGTATTCTTCAAAAATAATACATTAATAAACTATAATGATGCAAAAATCTGTAAGTAAAGAATTAAATGTATCACTGCTTTAAAAAATTGCAAATTATGCATATTTTCTAAAAGACTAAAAGTAAATTATCTTTATCTTATTGTTTATGGCAACTATTGAACTTTGGTTTTGGTTTTTGTGCAATGTTTAGTAAGGAACAGATTTTATGCGTTTTACATTATGTATAGTACATAAATCATTAATTAGAAATAAAAAGAGAACTATAATGAAGAGTTCCACGCAGTTAAAAGAATGAGTAAATATAATTAAGAGAGATAAGAACATATGAGCTGAATTCAAAGTATAATTATATCTAATGATATTCTGTAAGAAAGATATAAATTGAAAGTTATAAATAGTTCGTTATGACAGTTAGTGGAAAATATCCCTTCCCATGAACTCCGTTTTCATAGGCACAAAACTAACAACTTCCACATTTTTTTAATCAGTCTCAAAAGACTTATTCTTGAATTCATTTTTATTTACACAACAGATTGTAGCAATCTAACTCTGAATTTTTTTTATTCATATGGGGATTGTTCCGCCCCTCTTTACCTCCGTTCTTGGCAGGGGCCAATATCACTATCCATCGGTACGGCCCTGTTATTTCGCAAATGAAGTATACAAAGAGAAAATGTTGTAATTTTCAAAAAATTCGACCTTGTTTATTTATTTGCCCCCGCCGGCACAGCCTACCCAGAGAGTGTAAGGCTTTAAACCTCCATGAGTCTTAAAAAAATCGATGGGAGGTTGTCTCTGCGAAACGGCCGCTGGGATTGAGGGACGTAGACTTACCTTACTCAACTGTGACTTTCTATGGCTCAAGGAGCTCTATGTGACTATTAACTCTATAGTCTATAGTGACTATTAACTAAACAGTCTATAGCGGCTATTAGTCTAGTGTGACTATGTGACTCTTATCTATGTAAAATCCTTCGTGATTTTCACCAACTTTGCAACTCGAGTGTGAATAAACCTTAATTACAAGTTTTAAAATTATTTTTTCTGTCTTTAATTTTTACCTTCCTCTGTTAAATGAAGCAGAAACCAACTCTCTACGTTATTTGGTTGCGGAGCTAAAAGCGTTTAACTTTAGCACAAAATTCGACGTGATTAAACAATTTTTGAGTAATTTTTCGCGCGATCTATGAATGAATTGCCTTAGTCTGCGTAAGCGCACATCGGTCGCTGTGACGTCATCAAAAGTTTTCGTGATTTTCACCAACTTTGCAGCTGGACTGTGTCTAAACCACAAATCCAAATTCTAAAATTCTTTTTAAAATCTTCAATGTCGACCTTTTTCTGTTAAATGAAACTAAAACCAACTCACTATGTCATTTAGTTACGGAGCTACAAGCATTTAGCTTTATCTCGAAAAGTTTCCTTTTCTAATTTTTTCCTTCCCCGACACACCATTAGACTACTATGGAGAGACGCAAGTCTACACCAAAATCATTTTTGGAATTATATGCGACTGTGAACTCGAACTGTGAGACCGAAATTTTCGATCGATCGAGTGAATTTTGATATGTGGTCTTTACATCAAAATTCCATCAAATTGCTATGATTTTAGATTCTTGAAACTTCCGTAATACTGAGAATGAGGAATATAAAGATAAATAATAAATAATAATGATAATTAAAAAGAAAGTGCTTTGATAATAATGAGAATGCGGAAAAGGAGAGATTTGTTACTTTAAGAGGAATAGATTTTGTCTGACTCTGCGACTCTATGAAACGAACCAAGTACCATGTTATTGGCAACGTAGTCATTAGAAATCATCTGGCAGTGAAAAGTAAAGGAAGAAACTAACGTACGAATATTATTTCTCTGTCATGAATTATTTACGATAATATTTTTATGTAGTATTTTAAATTAAAAAAATGACTATTTTTGCTTGTGTTAATTTCAGTTATTATTCCTGCTGTTGTAGTTTCTTCATAATGTCGTAGAATCCGATAAAAACTACAGTGTATCTATATTTGTCACGCGTTCTCAAAATGTACGATATTATTTTTTATGAAGTTTTTAAAACAAAAAAGACTATTTTTGCTTGTAGTAATTTCAGTTATTATTTCTGCTGTTGTAGGTTCTTTGTAACGTCGTAGAATTGGATAAACACTATAGTGTATCTTTATTTGTCAAGCGTTCTTAAAATTTTCAACACCCATAGATCAAAAGTCATGAAAAAGATCTTAGCTTCGAAAACTTTCTTTCTTTTTATTTTTCGCTGTTGGCCTTTCTAGAAAGAAACTTGTTATCGTTTTTCATTATTTCCTGTTTTATAAGTTAGAAAATAATAAATCTGTGGCTTTAATCATTGTCTAAAATCACTAACCTGAGATGTAATCATTGGCTAAAATTTAACAGAATTTCTCGTTTTAAACATCACAGCGAAACAATTAATTTTTGCTTCTAGAAAGACAAATTAAATGAAAAAGAACATCACTGAGAAGTAAACAGATATAATTGGAATTCAAAAGGTACAGAAAAAAATCGGGTTTGGTAAGTCCCGCTTTTTACTGCTTACTCTAATATTTTTGCTAATTTTAACTATAAATTATTTCGCTTTAAAAATTTTCTAGTATTTAAGGTTTAAACGCTATTTATAATTTCCTTTTAGATTTATTGCTTTAAATTTATTGGCTATGATCTGCAGAAGAAGTTGATACGTATTTTGAAATTTTTTTCTGCTTCAAAATTAAATATCCTTTTCTTCACTAATTATTAATTGCAGCTGTTTTGAAAATTTTAACTGATACGTGCACAGTACTGTCATCTCATCCAAAAGAAATAGAAGATGAGAACTACGTAACTAGCTTGTTTGAAGGTTGGAAGCTTACAAAATGGTTAAATGTTGGTCTGCTATGTTTCCAAGCCAAGATATCTTTAGCGAAATTATATTCCTCTAAATTAAAATGCATGGAAACTCCGAAGCCTCCACATATTTTTGTGGCATTTTCAGGTTAATTTAACTTTGTGCTCTCGCATTAAATTTACAAGAGCCATGTACTCCAACATATTAAAATTAAAAATATGTGTGTTTTTTTTAAATTTCAGATTATTGTGCTGAGGATCTTTTTATGTTCCCAAATTTGCTGCAAATCAGTATGGTCCGATTTTTTTTTTTTCAGTTGGCGGAACGACTCACAAATAAACAGGCATGGCAAATTTTGCATCTGAGTAATTAGCATTTCTTTACCATTTTAATTAAAATTACTTTCAATTTTAATTTTTATATGCGAGATATTGAAACTCACTGTCTAGAAAGTGATCCGCATCTAAATGTATTGTTCTTTCAGTCTGTTGTAAAATTTGCTGCTTAAAATCTACTTTAATAGATATTAAATTAAAATCAGTACAAAATATCATCTGGTTTTGGAAAATTAGGGGGAGGAGGAGACATTGGAACTTGTATTTCCTATGAGTAGGGTTACCAAATGTCCGGAATTGAAGCTCACGTCCGCATTAGAGTCCGGATCTTCAAAATTTCCGTAATTATGGAAACATTGGTACTTGGTTGTTAGAGGCGTCACTTTTCCCGTTGTTAACGTGCGGAAAAGTGACGTCTCCCAACCCAACCGGGGGTACCAGAATAGACCCGTATATCAGTAAATGTGGCGAGAGAGAAATTTAATAGGAAAAATCTAACTGATTCGAAAAAACTGATTTCATTCCACCAATGAAAGAAAATCCATTGTTTGCACTTTGACACTGAACGAGTTTTTTCGCTGATGGGGTACATTTGGACAGCTGAGAGAGGAAAACTGACCATGCCAGCTGTAAAAGAATTGCTGAAAGTCAAAGCGAATTCCGTTTCATGCTCCCAAGACTTCCTGAAGTGGCAAGACTTCCCTCATTAAAATTATCTCTTCCGAAAAGAATCAACCGAAAAAGGAGATGAAAAAGTGGATGAACCTCCTTATCAAGTTCAAACTGAAAATTGAAAGTTTTAGAACTTTTGTTTTATTCTATTTTTCATTAACGCAATTTTGATTTAAAAACATTAATAAAAATTAATGTTAAAAATTTGACTTTTTGTAATTTCCTGAAGCTCTGTGCAAGTGTTCTGAAAGAGAGTCGTTGGTAGGCAGATAATGGGATTATATACAGAGTTACCATACGTCCGGACTAGAGTCCGGATCTCCAAAATGCCCGGATTTATGCCAGTGAATGCGGAGAAGGGGGAATTTGGTTCTATAGAGGAAATCTGATGTATTCGAGAAAGCTGATATAATTTCGCCAATGAAAGAAAATGCATTGTTTACATCCCTTATTGATGAGAAAATTGATGAATCTCCTTATCCAGGCCCCAGTTCAAAGTGAAAATTAAAAGTTCGGACAGGGTTCTTTTGTATTTTTCATTTATGTAATTTGTATTTCCCAAACATTAAAGTAACCTTTGCATTCTTTCCTCTCGATTTTTTTTCAAATCCTGAAACTCTGTGCTAGTGTTCTGAGGGAAGATCGCTAATATACAGCTTATAGGATTTTATACTATGCTAGCAGTATGCGCACGGCGTTGCCCGTGGAATCAGGACTTCAGCAAAATGACATGAAAAAATTTTGAAAACAAATTTAAAACAAAAGATACACATTATTTGATTTTCCCGTTTTTTTCGCGATAATGACATTCTAACTGTAAAAAAGCAGTACAGAGTACGTTAATCCAAAACAGTATTAAAAAATTACAACTTGAAAATCATTATTATACAGCAAGCAAAATATGCCAGACAAATAAACACGTTAAGATACTGCCAAAAATAATAATCGAAGTCATTCAATTGAAGGTTATGACGTCACCTGCCATCTGCACCGTCAGCTAATGAAATTGCCAGCAACGTTCCGGAGAAAGTGTCACGGAAGGAAGTTCGCTGGAGAAAAATACCTTTCAACTGACCAGGAAAAAATTAATTGAAAAAACGGGAAAAGATATTTTAACCGTTCGTGTTTTAAATCCAATAAAACCGTTCCAGTTATAAGCTGAAAAAGTTGAAAATAATAGCGTTATTAGAACGTTAGATGCAGCAAATATAAAAACAAAAATAAAATTTCGATGGCAAAGCTGACTATTTTTTAAAAATTCAGTAAATTACGTTGGAAATTCAAAACAAACTTCATTAGAACGAAGATTGCTTTTCTATCCGATGGTGCAATGATTGTTTTTCAATGACCATTAGAAAAAATACTACAGCCGTAAACGTGCATAAAATTACCCCAAACAACATAAAACATTAAATAAAAAAATTTCTGGATAAAATTTTTAAATTCAGGCTTCGAGGTGCATTGAGTCACCATTAGGACTACCTGTGTGCCAAATTTCAAGGCTGTAAGTGTGATAGATTCTTCTGGACATCGCGCGCTCACACACACAAACATTATAGATTAACCTCCCCCCCCCCAAACTCTTCAAGCCCCCCAGTGTGTCTGATTTCAATAAGGTTGTTGCAACCCTAATTGTGTACTATACTATGACCCTCGAAGACCTTCAACACCACCTGCCCGACGCGTCCGGATTTCATCTAAAAATTTATGGTAACCTTACCTATGGGCCCCCAAGGAATTCGGCTCTGGCCTCAGGGGTTCCTCTCAAAAGTCGCTTAGTCTACTTTCTCCTTCACTGATTTTCACTTTCTTTTGTTTTTTCCTTTCCCTTCCCCTACATACATCTTTTTCTTCCCTTACTTTTACTTTTCATTTTCTTCCTTTCTAATCTTACTTTTACTTTCCATTTTCTTCCTTCCTAATCTTACTTTTACTTTCCATTTTCTTCTTTTCTAATCTTACTTTTACTTTCCATTTTCTTCCCTTCTAATCTTACTCTTACTGCCTTCCTTTCTACATTGTGCAGAATGCTGGAGTATATTTTTTTCCTCTGTTATTTTTCTTTATATTCGATTACAGTCAAAACCCGTTATAACTAGAGTTACTATACATCCGGAAAGAAAAATTCCGTAGACGTGTGGTTCTAAAAGTACCATTCATCTGTTAGAGGAGATGCTGTGTCTGTGCAGAAGAGAAAAAGAGCAGGGCACCACAATACGGCGAATGCCACAAGCACATCCGATAAGTTCTCCCATGAATAATATTGGCATCAGTTATGGGCAGAGCAAAATATCTCCCACGATGCCAGTCCAAACTTTAATGCTGAAGTGTTGTTATGCAACATGTTTTTGAGGTTTTTAGACTCCCACAGGTGCCATCTATTCGCAATAACTAAACCGTCACATGAAAATTCGTTTTGAGGATGAAAAAAAAAAGACTTTGTTCGGGAAAGCAACCTGGGCTATGAAATGTTGCTTCAGTGAAACAGCAACCCTTCTTCCCCCCCCCCTCTCAAACCGTCATACTTTGCTCTTGAAACCCCAAATTCACGTGTTATTTTTGCTAGAATTCATATTCCTGACTTCCTTGTAAATTATTGAACAGCTATTCTGGATCACTCTGTACATGCCATTATAATTTTTTTCAAACTCTTATAATTATGTCCACCCTTTTGAAATGAAAATCTAAATGAAGCAACGGGAATAATAGATATTAATGTGCAAAGGAAATTCGTATCGAAATCTTATTTAATTATGCGTCAATGATATTAATTACAGAGGTTATCTTTTTCCTCCATATATGTAAGACAGTGTTAGCTAATTGGTAGAATTTTCGATTCCTAATTACATTTAATATCCTCTGTGCATGAGGACCCAATGTACATTAAATTTGTCAACAGAAGTTATATATTCTCTAGCTTGTATGGTAAAGAGATGTGTAATATAGAATGCTGGGTGAAATGTTGACCCCCTCATCTCACCGCTGGTGAAATATAAGGGTCTGCCCATGGAATTTTCGTGTATCTTAAAAGAGGAGAATTTGTTAATCTAGTTAAGTGACTAACCAAAAGACCAAAAATATCATTTAACCTTTTTAGCAATAAATATGAATACAGTATTTTTAAAATAATACTATAGCTATATTCTCAAATTTTACATGTGGATTCCATCAATGATAATTTTCAATGATTTAGCACGGGAAGAATTCTGCAATAAATACAGAACTCAAGGAAGCCTTTGACAGATATGTAATATCTTTTTATAAAAAAAAAAAACATATTTTTTGGATGAAACCATGTTGATGTTTTCTATTACAAATATTTAACCCTGTGAGCCCTATCCCGCCTCAAACCGCCCGGAAGCCGGAATCAGGCAGTTTCGGGTGCCTAGGTGAATATTTTAGGAAAATTGTAGCTCCTTTCTTTGTTGACAATTGATAGGGCAACCACAGCTGTCGACCTCCTGGAATTTTGTAAAGAACGTGACGATTCCGTTCTGTTTTTGTGAGCGAAAATTCATTCCAGGTTTTGAGGCAATGGAATTCTCACTTTAACCGGGTTCAGAGAGTTAAACTTAAAATATGCTCTAATCAGTTACTTATAGCCTGTAAATGCATATGTTTCTCATCGTACAGTTAGTTCTGTGTTTCAAGCTCATATGATTCGTGAAAATGATATATCAGTCTATTACTTATGTAAATTCAATTAATGCTTTATGCTGCTTTTAAATGAACTTGTGTAAACGATTACTAATGAAGAGATTCATAGAATAATAAAAATAAGCTTTAATGTTGCTCACTTAGTATGAAAGGACAGCGGAAAAAAATGTCATTTAAGACTATTTGTTGGATCACTCATTCATAAAATATAAAAACAATTTTCTTTATTTGTGAATAATTGAGATTCAGAGGCCTAAAAAATCGTCAAATCAACACTTATAACGGATATTGCATCATATTTTTCTTTATTCTCTCATACATCTTGAGAGAAGTGATCGAATCAATCGAAATGAATGTCTTTAGTTTATTTACATTATTTATAGTATATATATTTTTTAATTTCGCTTTTTCAGTTTAGGTTTTACTCTTGTGCTATAAAGACACATTAGTTTGGAATTAACAATTTAATATCAAATAAGTAATTACTAGTAATTACTAAATACAAAAATTGCGTCATATTTTTTCTTTATTATCTCATGTATCTTAAGATAAGCGATCGATTCCATTAAAACAAGTGTTTTTTAAAAATTAATTTGGTTTATTTTTATTTTGCTTTTTCTATTTGAGTTTTGCCTCATGTACTTTAAAGACAGAAGTAAAAACAAACACAATAGTTAAGAATGAACAATTTAATATCAAATAAAATATTTACAATTTATTAATGTTATGTCATTGAAAAAGACTTTTATTATTTAACTTTTAACAAACGCTGTGGTTTGGCACTAAACTGCCAACTTTTAGTCTCCTGGAATATTTATTGTTCATTATTGTTTTGAACATTTATTGTTTTACAGTGCATGTTGACTCTCTGGGAGGACAACATTTCAGGATACAGAATTATAACAAAAATTGAATAAAGTGGAACCTAGAGTATCATAGAAAATATACATATACAAAAAAAGTAAAGAGCGACCAACAAACGAGAACCAACCAACCAGCCATTGACATCCCAAAAGTCAATCTTCACAATCTGTAATTTGATTCTAAATTTCCCTTTAATTTCACAGAACCTTCTGATCCTGAACAACGACCAATTATTTTTTAAACATTCCAAAATCATTTATTTTTATTATCCATTGGGAAAATATATTATTCAAAGATCGCTCAAGGCATATGGAAAGATATGCATAGAACAGAGGCAACAATTTTTTAAGTCGGGTTTTCGCCTTTAGACGAACTGCGAAGTCCAGCAAATCAAGATTGATAAGAGAGTGAGTATGTTTCATTGAATAAAGGACCATTAATACTGACCTTAAAATATGATATATCGTCACTTAAAATATCATTTTCTCATTTTTAAAGCATTCTTATAATATTTCACAAAATGATTTTATAGTAAACTCCTTGAAAGTGAATATATTAATGACTTTTGCAAGGACCTGATAATTTAAGGTACCAATAAAAAGCTTTTTTCAGCTGTCAATTATATAATATAACAAAAATAAGCATTTGAAAATAAGAACAATGACAGATATTCACACTAAAAAAATTTTTAACTTGTTTCAAAGGTTCAATATACAATTTAAATCATTAAGACCTAAAATAATAAAATTTAGATAGAAAAATTACATGCTTGAAAAGTTGACTCAAACAAATCTTAAGATTTTAAGACAAAAATTCACTAACGAGTTTAAGAAGCAAAGAAAGCAAACTGATTAAAACTAAGCAGGTAGAATTTTTTTTTTTAGTTCACATAAAATATATTTTAAAACTTCTTTATGAAGACAGATAATTATTATCAATAAGTAAAATTCATAAAGCGCAAGAGAGATCGAAATACTATCTCTTAACTGCGCAATCCTTTAAATTTTAAAAGTATTCATGAAAAATCTACATAAATGAGTGACAAAACGTTAGAAAAATATCTTACAAATGTTGAACACATATTTTTTACTACAAAATAATTAATTATCGAACCGTAAATATATAATAAAATTTATTTATGTAAAAATCATGCCTACTTCAAGTCAAAAATGTAATAACTAAATTATATTAATAATTAGGCATTAAATTATGCAAAATTAATTTTTAAAAAGTTGTGGAATTCAATTATACATGTGCAATGTAGGTGTGAGTTCAGGTGTCCGCTTTAGTAATCATTGCGGTGGCGGTCTATTTGCTGGAGATTTTGTAGGTCTTCCAGCGTATCCATTTGAGCTGCAAAATAAATGAATAAAATTAATCAAAAGACTTCCAGAAAAGAGATATGGATACTGCAAAACATTTTTTTTTACTCTTTAATGTAACAACACTCTTCACTATTTTATATTGTTTTATTTTTGTAAAAAAGAAATCTTGTAACCGATTTCTCTCTCACTTTCTGATGGGTAGAGGTTTGAAATTTAGTAAACATGTCTATCCTCGATAACAACACGCTATTTTAATATTTTCAGAACTCAGTTATCAGTTAATCGATAAATTTAATTGAATTTTCATTCCATACAAGTGGGGCCACTTAGTAAAGAATTTGAGAAAAAACTATTTTAAGATATTTCTAGTAAAGAATTATAGATAAGTCTATAAAAAGTCAAAAAATTCAAATGAAAAGATTATAGTTTTTACTGCACTAATAAGTGTGATTTTAAAACTCTTTATCCAACTTATCGTAATTATATGTCTGTCTGTGAACATAACACAGAAATGCAATTAGCTAGATGAACGAAAGTTGGTATAGGGTCTTTATAAGAAAATTATAAATTTCTTCTCCAATTTTGGACAAAACCGGAAGAAATAATTAAAGACTAAAAGGTAGGAAAGTATTAAAATAAAAAATCTACATTTTAATACAAAAATAATGTAATGTCTTTAGAATTTTTTTCTATTTCTTCAGATTCTTTTATATTGGAAGCTATAGCTTTTTTTTCAGTACTATCAAATCATTTTTTAAAACAAATAGTTTCGATTTGATTGAAAATTTCCATCTATCCATTTTTTGCTTGCCTTGCTTAACGCTCCATTTTAAAGGTACATCCAGATAAATGCGAAGCGGATCTAATACTGCCTTTCTCATTCTGATAATGGCAATTGAATAAAAGTCCAGTCTCTCAACTTTCACATTACAAACTTGCGACAAAATAAAATGACCCATTTCACTCTCTCACTCACACTAGCTGACAACAGCATTTCATTCCTTAAATATTTTTATTATGAAAATGTACTGTTTTCCCCTATTACATTTAAAATTGATCAGAACTCAAAACTTCATATAATTTTTTCTTGCACTTTCTAGTCTTTCTTTAAAGAAACAGTTTCTAAAAGTATTAATTTCTGTATATCAAAAATGGATTAAATTGTTATCAAAGGTATATACTTGCTTTACAGAATTTATTAAATTTTCAAACAACTTTTTTGACAAAGTCTCACTTAAAATGTCTTTTTTTTTTACTATTTGTTTTACAAGGATTTAAATTTTTAAAAATTGCATACATATCGTTATTATACTTATTATATTCATATATAGATGAAATGGATGGCAAAAAAGTCACATCATTTTTAAAAAGGATAAATTTTTTGCATTATTAAACTTTTAAATTTTTTTCAGATTACTTATATGCAATCCTTGGGAAACGGAAATGCAGAAATTCTCGACAATGTAACAAATAAAAGTCATCCAAATATATCTACGAAATTAACGTCTTTTGTGGTAACACCAAGAGCTTAAATTTGTCACTTAAAGGTGAGCCAATCACCATCTAAATGAACGATGCTCAACACTTCGAACAACAGGTTGTGAAAACACGCAATAAAGGTGCAACGGTTCACGAGCCATTCTTTGAAATTATTTTCACAACGAATCAACGGCGAACACTGAAAATAGGCGAGCCATCGGTCATCACTCATCAGTTTCCAATAGAGGAGGGGTGTATCTTTGGAAGTGCTTAGTCTCGGAAGGGGTCTTTTATCCTCGTTTCTAGCTGAAATAAAGGAATCGACCTAGCATGCTCGTTTGAAGTTCGCAGGGTACGACTAACTACACACTAACACGTCCCAACGTGGGCAGCATATTCTCTTCGCATATACAACTGCGAATCCCTTTGTGTTACACGAAAAAATGCAAGAATTCGGATCTTCACGAACGGATCGAGATCATTTCCACCGACGCTAAAAACCAAATCCCATTCTGCGAACCAGCTACTTGTGAACTGTTCGTAAAACTTTCGGTTCGCAGATGTATATGCGACTTTTAACACACTGACTGCCGATCCCGCGCCAGCTCATGATGTGGCGTCATCGCCAAGGAGCCGATCACGCGTTGGCACGGGATACGCTACATTTCAATACTTAATATCCGGTTACGTTTTGTTTATATGTATATGCTGGTATTGACGTGGAATGAAGCTTAGAAACTAGTTGTAAATATATGTAGTTTTGAATTTTTTTACTTATTGAAAATATAACAAAAGTTGTTTATTTCTTATAGTAAGTTAGTCGGCGTATGGGTAAGACCTACTCCTGTGTCAAGGCATTGACTAACAACAAGACTTCACATGACCGGCGGTCAATGTGTTAAGTGATCTGGCGTGTGCTGGGAAGCTATCTTCAGGAAGGTCTCGGGACAACATTCAGATTGTTGAAGAAGAGCCATCAACATCAACCCGAAGGTGATTCCAACACTGAGATTATTCCAGAGCTCATCACTCCCTATAATTTAAAGGATGCTGAATCCTTTCCCCCGTGAGATACGTCTAGAGTAGCCATTCAAGTCAGCTGATGATCGGGCATAATTAGTGCATGCGGCAATAATCCAAGAACTGGCAAGGCGAATAGATTTCATTCAAATCTCTTTATTGATGATGATGCACATTTTCGACTATCAATAAACGATTATCAATCACCGATTTATCAATACACGAAGCATGCGTTCAGGGGAGAGGTGAAAGAAAACCCATGAATAGTCCAAAAGCGTTATATTAGATTTCCTCATTCTTGAGTTAGCACAATTGAATGCTGTAAATAAAATTGGATAATTTTTACTCGTTGCTCTGTCGTGAATTTCTCCGGAACAATTTTTCCAAGCATTACATATAAGTAATCTGAAAAAAAAGTGGGAAGAAATGCAATTTAAAAAAATATGCTTCAAAATTGTCTAGCGACTTTGGGGCTAGCCCGTATAAGTTCATCATCTTTTAAGGTAAGTGTAATAAAATGCAATAACAGGATTACCTTCATCAATCTGAATCTACCCCCAGGGCTTCTTTTAGATCCATTTCCAGGGGTACGACTTCTGTTAAAATAATTTTGAAAATTTAGTTTCTGCAAAACTGAATTTGCTGCTGAACTGAACTTATGCTCTGGTTTCTCTTCAAAATCGTGCAAAACTTAAATAAAACTTTAAAAAAAACTTAAATCAAACATAATACGGAATAAAATGAAATAAGAATATGTTGATGAAAATATTCATGAGGATTTTAATACTCATGTAATTCCATCCTATTATACAGTGGTTTACATTTGCCATCTATTTCAGTTAAATTTCTGGTTTATTGCGCTCTACATGTATTACAACAGTAATTTAAATACAAACAAGTCTACAAACAAATTATCTAATTTTTTTACTGAAAGTACAACTGAAAATAAAATGGAAGTGAAGAAACTTTTTCAAAAAGCGACCATTTAAATAAAACGAAAAAAGTTGGGGTTTTTTTACAATTTATATGCTCTGTTTCAGCATGATATAAATTAATTTCAGAATTAATTGCACGGCAGTAGTTAACCGTGGTCAATACAGTGAGCTCTACTAATTTCAATCACTTCAGTAGATAATGTTTTGATTTTTTTTGTTGAATATAAGGATCGCGAGGACGTGTAGCATATAATGTAATATAACAATACTATTCTCTTCTTCTATTCTTCTTATTCTTTTATCTTCCTTTGAAAAAGTTTCTGTCACTAAATATGTGTATTCTTCAAGGATACTGAATTAAATATAAAGGAAGTAACAGTGCTGATTGCCTTACTTAACTTTCTGAACTTATAGTGTTTTAAGCAGAAATACACTTCACTTATAAGATAAATAAAAATAACATGTTATTAGGCTGGTTTTACAAATTGAAAGTTTTTCGCTATTTCCAAGAATCATAGTTCATAACTAGCGTCTGCTTGTCACATCTGCTCGACCATTCTTTTTCTCGCATGCCTTTCTTTCATTTTATGCCTTAAATCAGTTACATATCTGCTACCGTTTTCAACTTTCTGTTTATACTCATATTGAAAGTTTTTTTTCTAAAATATATCTTTACTCTGAAATTTCCTGAAAACTGATCAGCAACAACAGAAATGCTTTTAATCAGTTAACTCTAGAATAATGACCTTCCATCATTAAAAATGATCTTTTTTTATTTCATTTAGAAATGCTTGAAAAAATCGAAAGAGTAGATTTTAAAAAAAATTTAAGTATAAAGAATTTTAGAAAGATACGACTGTCACAAAAATAAATCTTTTTAGACTTTAGATTCTAGTGTTAACTTTTCAGCCGAAAAATAAAACTAATAATTTTTTATTGAAATACCTTTCTGCTACCCTAGAAATGAAAACAAGAAACAAAAGCTAAGATTGATTGAGAATAAAGTTATTTTTTAAAAAATGTTTTGTATAAAAATGTGGAAATCATGTGCTTGCCAAATTTCCATCACTTCAAATTCCACAAAAGTGAGACCGCGGCGGCATAGTGGTAAGGCCGCGGCTTTGGGGCCGGAGGCTTCCAGGTTCGAAACCCGATTCCACTGAAGATCCGCCATGCATGGGGCCTGTTGCACGATAAATCATACGTAGTAGCCAAACGTCCCCCCCGTTAGTGTGGCGTGGAAGTTTGAAGGTGGGTACCAGCTCAGGTGTCGTCCTCGTCATCTGACCGTGGTTTGAAATTACGAGGTCCATCCCAAAATAGCCCTCATGTTACTTCAAAACTGGACGTTAATATAACTAAAAACTAAAAAACCTACAAAAGAGACTTGTGGAAAATGTCCTGGTATTACACAAAATTTCTTAGAGCTCCAAAAATAAACAAAATTTCGAAATGAACTTTAAGTACCTCAAAAAGGTAATGACTTGCTCTAATGCTTATGACTACAACATGGGTTTTCATGATTTTTCAGAGTCAACGTCCAAATTTGTTTGGTCATTATTGTAAGAAGTTCAATAAAAATGAGGCGGATTTCTTCCATTAAGTAACTAAAAGTAAAACTCATTTCTTTTCAGCAAAAATAAATAAGTTAAGAAGATATATCAAAGTAAGATATATCGATACCAATGACACAAAAATACTTTTGAGCATAACAATCGCTTTGGTAATATTTTAATTAAAAGTTGAATTACATTCTGTATAACAATAACATTTAAGTTCTCATAGAAAATATTGCAAGCTTGCGAGGTAAGAATAATTTTATCTTTGTGGTTTCGAATTCTTTATTCTAAAATTAAATCTTTCTTTATTCGTTAATTTCCTAAATAAAAAATACACTCTACTACTATTTAATAGGGTGGGACGAAAAATCTTTTTCTTTCTTTTTTTAACTTATAATTGTGACCTTTGGTGCAAAAAAGACAAAAAAAAAAAATTTGATGGACATCAGAACATGGCTTGAGGTGCCGTAAGTGCGAGAATTTTTAATAAATTTGAAGAATTTTCCTCTATTTCAAATTTTTTCTCTAATTTCTGATTTGCTGTAGAAAAGCTGAAATTAAATATTTTGTACTTGTTATTCCTTTTTATTAATAAAAAAACATTCTTAGGATGTTTAAAACCTATTGTGAGTATATAAAAATATTAATTATTAGACAAAAACGTGGAAGAAATAGGCTATGAATATAAAGAGAATATGCTGTTTCTAATCTGGAATTATTTCTCTGTTATACATTTAACTGACGAAAAACGCTTACAAGTACTTTATAAATCTTCGTAATTGCTGTTGTGGGCAAAATGTATTTTATGTTTTGCCAATCCACCGACAATCAATAAAGTTAACGGGGGAGAATTTTTAGTACTGTGAGATGATATTTGTTTGTGGAGCGAGTTCTTGCCAGCTCAATAAATTTAATATTTATATTTTTTTACAGCCCTTACTGTTTTTTGTATTATCTACATAAAAACAGCAGTAACAAATGTACATATTTTCCTTAGATGCGAGTACAAATGAGCATTTTAAAATATCAGTGTAAATATAGGTCGTTTTTGCTTAGTTTTATCGTTAAGGATAGAATAACGAGCATTTGTTTATGAAAGAACCTCTTCCCCTTGACAAATTTGATCCAAAATCTGATACATAATTACAATTTTGGAGTAAATACCAAAAATCATTACTTTTGTTCGTTGTATTTTTTTAAATTATCTTGTTCAGACACAAACAGACAGTGAAAAGTGAAAAATCCTACAATCTACAGGTTGAATTTTTTTGATGATTGCAACACTTTCTGTATGTATCTGCTACATCAGTGATTCCCAACCTGTTTCCTGCACAGACGGACAGTTGGTGGTGGTTGTGGGGAGGATATGACAGTAGGGGGTACACGGAAATATAAAAAATACTCAAGGGGTGCACGAAGGAATAAAGGTTGGGGACCCTTGTGCTGGATTGAGAAAAGAAAGACGGAAGAAATAGCAGTGAAGTATTTAGGGTAAGTGGCCACCGAGTTTCAATATGACTTTTTCGGTCATTAGTGTCTTAGAAAGTGTAAATGGCGCCCAGTGAAAGCGCATTTTTTTTTTTTTTTTGCTCCGATATATGGGCATTTAAAAGAGACAAAACTGTACTGACGTTTAGTCTCTATGATGCATCATGGTTATAGTTGTAGACAACTATACCCTGCCCTTCGTTGCTATGCCACTGAGAAACAGATGTCTAGTCAAATACCATTCGTACAACAAAAATAATGAAAAGTCTTGCTGAAAGTAGCATCTGTGACCTAAATACACAATCCACACAAGGTAGGGATGGAATGAATGAATGGAAGCCACCTACTTTGGTGTTGATTTTGATCCCCAAAAACTTTGTAGTTACGGGATATTCTACAGAGTCCGTAGGTGTATTGTCTATCAACTGTTTCATGCCAAGGGGGTGAATATTGCAATTATGCATAACAACAAGACAGAACATTTTGACTCATTTTTAAGAAAAATAAAAACAATTGTGACCGTCCTTTTTGTTTTGTGTATTTAGGTCAATAGCATAAGGAAAAAAAGCAATAAAGAATAATAAAGATTGCATTTTTTGATCTGGCATCTCTAGCAAATGTAATCTCACATTACTGATTCTTCTCTAGTTGAAATATAATATTTCTAGATGAAAACGAAATATTAATATGAATACATAGTTTCACTTGCCATTATAAATCAAAATGCAAGCAATACACAAAGAAATAGTAGATTAACGAACAATAAAGTTAACTTTATTCATTATATTTCATTGGCAAAACACAAAATAAATTTTGTTACACAATAGTAATTAATGGCGGCAAGTCCGGGGTGCTTTCTCCCTACGCCCTGGGGAGGAATTAAATTTTAATTCATTTTAACTCCCTAAAACGAAGATCTATAAAAAAATAAAAGGCAATGGAATCCGGCGAAACCAGCTATTTTCGTAGCTAAATTTTTAATTCTGTTGTCTACCTTCTACACTACCAGATACTTCTAGCTGTCTATAATTTTTTTGTCGCCACCCCCCCACACACTTATAACTTCCAATCGCAGCTACTGATGCTAATAACAAGGATACATAAAGTACTTGTAAGCGTTTTTTCATCAGTTAAAAGTATAACAGAGCAATAATTCCAGATTAGAAACAGCATATTCTCTTTTTATTCATAGCTTATTCCTTGCACGTTTTTGTTTAATGATTAATTTTTATACACTCACAATAGGGTTTACAGACCCTAAAAACGTTTTTTATATTAATAAAAAGGAATAAAAAGTACGAAATATTTAATTTGAGCTTTTCTACTGCAAATGGGAAAATAGAGAAAATTGTTGAAATAGAGCAAAATTCTTCAAATTTATAAAACTTTATCGTATTTGCGGCACCTCAAGACATGCTCCAATTGCCATCTAATTTTATTTTTGTCTTTTTTGCATCAAATGGTAATTTTTCCGCACTATTACAAGTTAGAGAAAGAAAAAAAGTTTATTGCGTTTCAATCTACTCTTTAAGCATTTTGCAACGTCTTTTAGCGTGATGGAAAACTCTTTTTAGCTTAGTTACATTTATGTTCATGCATTGCATTAATACGAGGGCTATTTTGGGGCAACCCTTGTAATTTTGAACCATAGTCAGACTGCGACACCTGAGCCAACCTGCTGACCAGACCTCCCGTAGGTGTCTGGTCTCGAACCTGGAATCCTCCGGCCCCAAAACTGATATTCTACCACCAGCCTCCCGCGGTCTAACAATAAGCTCTTTTACTTTTAATAGAGAGCATTATTAATTTTTAACAACTACCAAATCATTTTCAAATATTTCTATAAATACCTATATTTATTTTATCAGGTGATCCTGGAACAGGCACTGTTAGACCATTCTCCGTCTCCTGATCTTCATTTCTAGGAAAAGAAAAAAGTAGTACATTATTTCATTCATTCTCTGAAAATTTTTTTGTTATTTACTTATTTGCCCACGTCGACTCACTCACCCATTGGGTATGGAGCGGTTAAACACAGTGCGGTATTTCATAGATAAAAGTGGACAAAATCAGCTTTTTGAAAATCATTTCAGGATTATCATATATACTAAACTATATAAATAAATAGTGGTAATATCATACTTTTAGTCTATTTTTGCATTTGAGTACCCAGTAAATTAACACAATTTTTACAAATTATAAATTAATGCTTGCGAATATTTGTATGATAGCAGCCTTTTAAAAAAATCTGTTTTGAAGTGTCCAATCAGATAAGAAAGCAGAGTTTAACTTAACAGAGTTTTTTGTATTAGATCTTATTCATCGAAGAATAACGAACAAAATTTATATATTTTTTATGTGATTTTGATAAAATTTTGCATGAATGTAGGACAATTAAAATTTAAAAGAATTTTTTTAAAAATTCGAATAATTTTTAGAAACATTAAGGAATTAGTTGCATTTCCAAGGCTTTCAAACTACAATTTTTTTGCCAAAAGAAAGTATAAATCTCTAAAAAAAGGTTTAGAAGGTATTTGCCACGTATTCCCACGAATGGACTTGTGGTTGCACTTTTTGTTTATAGTGGTTGAAAATAATGAAAAGTGTTTCATACTATTTCAGTTGTTTAAAGTTTATTTTTTAAAATTCGACAGTAAAATTTTGTCAAGAAAGTTGCTGTGATCTGTATTCTTCCCTGTGAACTTTCAGATGTTGAAGACGACACCTGAGAAGCCACCCTCCTCTCCAAACTTCCTTGCCTCACCAGCTTAAATACATGTATTAAAAATGTGTTTTGATCATGGGAATGTAGTACAACTAAGTGAATGTAGTTGACGCTCCTGTAGCTGAAGAATAAAATTCCAGCCATGGAAAACTGAAACGGAACTCGCAGATGTTTTTCATGGCGAACATCTGCGAACATGATTTTTTTAGAAATCAAGATAACTAACGGAGCCTTATGAAGCAGTTTAATATTTATTACTTCGAACATGCGAATTGATCGCTCTTGGAGGTACTCGTGCATTAATACTTATATGCAGCCAAATTCAGGTAATTTTCAGGATGCGCGTCTCCTCGCGGGTTAATATTTATAATTTTTTATGGTCATAAACTATTATTACAAAGTTAGTGTGTGTGTGTGTGTGTGTGGACAATTATACATATTATATACCAATTACACATTATAAATATATATATATATTCTTAACAATTATACATATTCTAAACCAAATAATCGCAAGAAAATAATTTCGTCCACTTTTTCATGCAAATACCCACGGTGTGACTGGGAAAAATTAACACCCAGCCCTCAAGAGGCCGGTAATTTTCAAGCAAAGGAATGCAGAACAGTGCACCCACAGACAGTACCAAACTACGTATGACTGGATTGAAAAATAATGACAATATTCATCAAAAATAAATACACAAAAAAAAATTTGGAAAATACAAATACTTGCTGTTCAATTTATATCTCTAATTAAAATACTTTTGACTTATTAACAAAAAAGAAATTTGCCTATCACTGTGAACCGTAAATACAGCCCCCGACCTGCCAAAGCACACGGGTTTTCACTGAATGACAGTCGTGCGATAGCGACGAGCACTGAGGTCGGGTCCTAATGGCCAACACAGCCTCACGGCCCGGCCCCTCCCGTAGGAGGTACGTACTATCACTGGAGAAGGGCTGCCGCCCCCCCAATTCATGTACCCCGAGGCAGGCGAGTTCCTTCATACACAAACCTGAGCAACTCATCCACACTTAGTGGTGCCCACTTCTATCGGGGAGCCTATCACTGTGAAAGTCATGAAACACCCTGGTTTCTCGAAACACTTAAACAGTCGCCCACTTATTTATTTCTTGTAAATCTGGGTATCACACCTCTTGCAAACTTTTTCTTGCATTACTATGACCGATAACACAAACAGTTCGAAATACAGGGTAATTACAATTTAATCATCGGGATTTGAAATGACATAACTTTAAAAATATTAATTACATTTGCTAATCGAGGGAAGAAGAAGCTGATGTTAAATTCCTATTTTCATTTCTTCAATTTTCCTTTTAAACCCCCAGACGCAGCGCTGATTCTCGTGTTAAGCAGTAACAGGAAAAAAAAATTTATTTTACCAAAAGCGAAGCTACGACGCTAAAGAGAGAGGGGGGCGCAATAATGGTGTGGGATTGAGTTACCTCCACTCCGATGGCGGGACGTGCTTCCTTTGGAGCGGTTGGGCCGTGGCCGGTGATGGCTGTTAGGACTCCGATTTCAGTTTCCGACTGCTGTTGTGGCGACCGTTTTTCGCTTGACCCCTATTTCTCGGCAGGCCGGAGATAGCTCCTTTGTGCGTTACCAAGAGTCGTTGGATGTGGTGCTGACCACTCACACTTTTTAAGGTTCTCCCCAAAGTCTCTAGATGTTTTGATCTGCAATTTCTTCCTTTGGTGTTATATTAAAGCACTGTGTAAGTGCCACCATTACTAACTACTTTGAATGAGGACCATCGTATCATCAACACTTTTACGAACATACACAATGACATGCTTCAACGTTTCAAGGGAGAATTAGATTGCATCCTCAACTCAGTTCAGAAAACGAAAAGAGCTGCAAAAAATTTAGTTGCTACTGGATTTTCCTGCTTGAAGACGTTTGAACAATGTTCAAGTCTGTCATGATGCGACCTGCATATTTAATAAATATTTTTCTCCCAGCGAAAGCTCTGAAAATACGACTTTTTGAAGATCTGCACCCTTCATCTTTTCTTGCCTCTGGTGGTAACGAGGCAACCACCTGTGGATCGACCAAAGGCGATCCCTTTGACTTCCTCTTTTTCATCTGAATAATATTTCAGAAAATTATCTACATCTGACATAAGAAAACTAATATTCAATAAACCAGACATGTTTCTGTCGAGGCAACTTGAAGTGAAGCAGAAACCCATAAACAGCCAGATAGAAAAGGCGAAGATAAACCATTCAAGAAATTTTGGTATGTTACTTTAGTTTAGTCCCGTTTTGAAGCAACACGAGAGCTATTTTGGAACGGAGCTTGTAATTTGGAACCTCGGTCAGATGACGAGGGCGACTGAGTTGCCCCTCCCTCTCCAAGCTTCCGCACCACACCAACGGGAGGACGTTTTGCTCCCTACATATGATTTAGCGTGCAACCGCCCAATACACGACGGATCTTCGGTGGAATCTGGTGCAATCCGGTCCCGATGTCGAGACCTTACCACTTGGCTACTGCGGCCTAAGTTTTGGTAGGAGCGAGGGGAAAAAAGAAAAAAAGATTTTATTTCTCTCTCAGTTGGTAATTCGCCAAACTAGGGCTGGGAGAAATGCAACTCTGGCACCTCGATATTCAAAGGTATAAAGGGTTGCTTTTTCTCTCTCGACTCATCACTCAACTGTGCGGCAGTGGCGTAATTTGATGGTTTCGAGGGCTCAACACTTTGAAGCCTCTCTTACTATTTGATCCAATTGTGTCTTCTTTTCACTTTTTTCCCATTTCAGCTGATCATCGATGTCCCAAAGTGGAGAAGTAAGCAAATAAAATATGAAACGAAAATATAAGCTTTTAAAATAATTTCAGAGGATGCTGCAGCTCCACAATCCCAATGGATGAGCTGCTACTGACTGCCGTGTTGCGTATATTTTCAACAACCAAATAAAAAATTGAACAGTTTCCAATTTTTTTAAGAGGTACTGTTTATTGTCATAGATTTACTATTTTCTGTATTAAAGTGAATTTAAGCCCGATGATTATATTGTAATTGCCCTGTATTATACAAACGACGATGGGCGTGTCGAATAGCTTAACTGGTTAGCTGATTGGATTAGAGTACAATTTTCAAACAGCACTGGGTCCATTTTAGGACGTTCCTCCTAATTTTGAACCGTGGTCCGATAACAAGAGTGGTACTTCCTCTCTAAACTTCCACATCACTACAGTGGGATAATGTTTGACACGCATCAACTTAAATTAGCACGAGGCAAACGACACACCCGATCCAATCCAATTAAAGAGCATACAACTCCCTACAAAAAACAAGATCTTATTTTTCTTCTAGCTATAATGGTTTTTGAGAAAATGGATCTCAAAGTGGATTATTTTGAAAAAATCTTCGTTGATAGTCCAGTCAACGAAGGGTTTGAAAAACACATTAAATCATAGTTTTGAAAATTGGTACACATGTTCGTAAGGGACTCCTGATAAACATACTAAAGGAGGGGTGAGCTCACTCCGCCATCTTGGATTTCATCTCCTCTTTTAGTTTTTCTTGAATATATCGAAAACTATCCTGTATTCAAATCACATAAGATTTCACAAAATTTAAGAGCATACAACTCCCTACAAAAACAAGCTCTTATTTTTCTTCTAGCTATAATAGTTTTTGAGATAATGGTTCCCAAAGTGGATTATTTTGAAAAATCTTAGTTGATAGTCCAGTCAATGAAGGGTTTGATAAAAACATTAAATCATATAGTTTTGAAAATTTGTACATATGTTCCCGAGAGACTTCTGTTAAACATAATAAAAGTCCCCGGTCCTGGGGCAAAGCTTGCGCTACCATCTTGGATTTCATCCCCCTTTTAAAATTTTTCTTGAATATCTGAAAACAATTCAATTTGCAAATTTAATGTAATCAGCAAATTAAAAAGCGTAAAATTCCCTACAAATACGTGCCTTTATGTTTCTTCTATCTTTATTAGTTTCTTAGGTAATGGGTCTCAAATTTTGCCGCCATCTTGGATTTCATCCCCTCTTTTTAAGTTTCCTTTGAATATCTCGAAAACTATTTAATTTTTAAAACACTCATGATACAACAAATTAAAGAACATGAAATTCCCTACAAATTCGGCGTTTTATTTTTGTTGTAACTTTAATAGCTTCCGAGTTAATGGGCTTCAAAGATTGCTATCATATTGGAATTCGTCCTCCTTTTTTAGTTTTTTCTTAACTATCTTAGAAGCTAATAAACCTGAAAGAAAAATAAAAGGATTTAATTGTAGGAATTTTATGATCATTAATTTGTTGTGTTACATGTAATTGAAAATTGAATTCTTTTTGAGAAATTTAAGAAAAACTAAACAGGAGGGGATGAAATTTAAGAGCTTGGTAAAATTTGAGACCGTTATCTGGGAAACTAATAAAGCTAGAAGAAAAATCAAAGCATAAAATTGCAGGAAATTTTACGTATTTTAATTTATTGTATCATTTGTATTTTGAAAATTAAGGGAACACTTTAAATGTTTTACTTATATTTGCATAAAACACGCTCTTACATATGTGCTAAGATGATCTTCGGTGAGTGGCTATATAAGGAAATCCTCATAGTTTCTCTCATGTGGAAATAACAGAATAAGATATGTTTCCCAGTCATTTAAAAGAAAAGGATAATGTACATGGAATTTTATTTTTGATAAACTTAATAATTATGAAACAATTATGAATCAAAAGCATAATTACCTAATAGAGTAACTAGATTCAAATTGAATAGGTGGAGATTCATTCGACTGTGATCCGAAACGACAAGAACAGGTAAAAGTTGTTTATGACAAAATGCATTTTCAGAGTGGAATTGTTTTACTTTTAAATATGTCTATGAATTAACAAACTTTTTATACCAAAGCATGGTCTCACTACATAAAAGAAGCCTTTAACGTATAAAAAGCATCATTACCTTATAAAAGGACTAGGATGATCTTCACTAGTCTGATGATTTCCACTTCCGTCAGATTTTTTAAGCCTAAAAAATGAGTAATTGCTTTATAAAAAATAACAGAATAAGATAGGGGGAATGAAGGGTCATTGAAACACTTTTTTTTGGAAAGCTAAGAAATGATTTTACCAACGGTAATAGTTAAAACTAATTCATCTAATATAGAATTTCAGTCGAATTTTGGTCATACTTTTTTAGTAAAAATGGATTTGTATCAATCTGTCCCATATTAGGGGTACAATGATACACAAGGAAATATCGAAAATAATGATGATTAAAAGGTGTGGAATCAAAAAAAAATTTGTGTCATCAATAAATTTTGTATTCCAAATCAAAATTTAAAAATTCTACAAAGTATCAATCATTCATTTTAATCAAAATTCAAGATATTTAATGAGACTGGAAAAATGAAACAATGTCTCAGAAAATAATGAAATATTTTTCAGAGTTGACTAGTTTATTTTACATTTAAACATTTCTGCGAATTTTTCTGAGATATTTTCAATTTATAAAAGAAGAATACGATAACATTATATTTGCAATTGTTTCAGTGAAATAAATTTATATTCTAAGGACATATAAAACAAAACTGTTGGCAAAAGGGATAAAATATTTATTTCAAGTAAAAGGCTAAAACGAAACGAAAAATAGTTTTAAAGACAACAAAGGTCTAGTTTTGTTGATAGGAACGATCTTCGGTGGTTAATGATTAAGAACAATAGAACTTTTGAAGATTCCAGAATAAACATAAATTCTCTGCTTTCTTCTTGGGGTTTGCATTATACGCTGAGAAAAATATTATATTCAGAAGAAACTAACGTTTCCATGGAGGTGAGAGTTACTTTGTATTTAGTGGAAAATTTTAAAAAAGAAAAGAAAGAGGTAAAAAAATTCTTTTCAATTTTGATTTAAGACAAATAAGATAGTAAATAAGTTTTACCTTTTGGGAGTAGAAGGCCCGTCGTTTGAATCTTCGCCATCTCCGCTGAAAAATACAGAAATAAAATTCTCTACATTGTTTTTAATGCTTAGTTTATATTTGTTAATAAGATATTTCAGGATTTTTTTTCTCGAAGTATGTTAGAAGATGCGTCACTATATTGGAGACAGACACGGAAACAAGATTGGCTTTCAAAGTTACTGGGTGTGTTAGTGATGTTTACGCAGCTGCCAAGTTCTGTATGTTTGATATTCTCCAGTGCCTCCAAAAGCATCTCAAGAACGAGAAATTTAAGATGTCCCTAAGCAAAGAAGATCAAGAAATAGTGGACCGGAAACCGTTGAGGTCAAGCAGCAGGTTCGGGGTTTCCAGCACAAATCCTGTAACCATAGTAATGGTTATGCACCTCAACGGGAAATTACATCGGGTTATTATCATGCAGTAACTACAAGTTCTGCTTCAATGTGGCTGGGAAACTCTGGATATATATTTTTGAGATTTTCATTGACTAAATGTTGCTTGCGATAAAATTTACAATGAAAATTATTGTTTTTCTTGGTGCCTACAATTTCCCTTCCCGATTTTTTTGGAAAGTGGAAAGGAAAAAAAAAAATTTATTATAAGAAAAATCCAGTCCTTCGATAAGAACGCTCTTCTTTGGTTAGTGATTAAGAACCATAGAAGTTACGAAGATTTAAATATAAACGAAAATTGACCCATCTTGGAATTGCTATTATTGGCTGAGAACAATATTAAGTTCCGAAGAAATTTCTGTCTGCAGGAAAGCGAGAATTATCTTCGAAAAAAAAAACTGTGAGATTTTTTAAAAAAATAATTATCGTCTTTTATTTGAGTGATACACGATTGCAAAGAAGTTTTATCTTTTGGAAGAAGAAGACCCGTCATCTGTGTCGTCGCCATCTCCACTGAAATATACAGAAATAATATCCTCGATATAGATTTCATTTCATACTTTATAGCTTTCAAAAAATATTTCAGGGTTTTTTTATCCCTTCTGACTGTTACTTTAACTTAGTAAATTATGCTTTTTATCCTACGAGAAGATAAGTTATTTTAATTAAACTAAAAAATAAATAAATGTCCTGTTTACGGCTTGAATAAAATGTTTAGTCAAACAAAACTAAAAGATATTTCCGAACAGACTGCACAAGATTATTTAAATTAAAATGTTCTCGTGAACAGGAGTCTTACTTTTGAAATCAGATGAGATTATGCAAACTGGGCATAAACCATCTGATGGCATTTTTAAATTCTATACCAAAGGTTGAAGATAATGAGATGAACAAGAAAAGGTGAGACACGGTTTACACGTCCGATTTCAACCGATCAAAGCATTAGAGGGCAAAATGAAAGTGAAGCAAGAAACAGATTGAGATACATTGACAGAAAGCTGGACACGTCATATATATAAATACGTCAGGCGAGGCTGCAGTGTTGCAAAAGTAATTAAACAAATAGTTTTACCCGTTGAAATCGGATGTGTTCACAGGTCCTGAATCTTTACTTTTAGGTTGTACCTCTCGAAATACTAGAAGACGCATCTTAAATTTATTTCAATTGGGATTAGAAAAATTAGAATTACGTGCCTTTATGTTTTTTGTATCTTAATATTTTGAGAGATAATGGGCTTCAAAGATCGCTACCGAGGCCCCGGTGGGCCAGTGCTAAGTTATCGGCTTTGGCCTTGGAGGGTTCCAGGTTCGAAACCCCAAATCCACTGAAGACCCTTCGTGTATTGGACAAGTCGCACATTAAATGATACGTCGGGGGGCCAAACGTTTCCCTTTGGTGTGATGCGTAAGTTTCGAGATGGGTGGTGCCAGCCCAGGTGTCGTCCTCGCTATCTGACCGAGGATCAAAATTACGTTATCCGTCACAAAACAGACCTCGTGTTGCTTCAAAACTTGACGTTAATATATCTGAACAAAACAAAGTTTGCTACCATTTTGGATTCCATCCCCTTTCTGTAGTTTTTCTTAAATATCTCAAAAATATTAAAGCTGGAAGAATAATAAAAGTATTTCCTTGTAGGAAATTTTACTATCTTTAATTTGTTGTATTACATGTAATTGAAAATTGAATAGTTTTGGGGATATTTAAGAAAAACTAAACAAGAGGGCACGAAATTCAAGATCATGGTAAAATTTGAGACCCATTATCTAGGAAAATGTTAGTGCTAGAAAAAAAATTCAGAGCTTGTAATTTTAGGGAATTTTACACTTTTTAATTTATTGTATCATCGGTATTTTGAAAATTAGGGGGACACTTTCACTGTTTCACTTGTATCTTTCGTAAAACATGCTCTTACATGAGTATTAAGAAGATGATCATCGGTGAGTGGCTACATAATGAAATCCTCGTAGTTTAACTCATGTGCAAATAACAGAATAATATATATAATAAGTTTCCCCTTTTAAATATTTCCATGAACTAACAAACTTTTTCTACCGAAGCATAGTCTCACTACATAAAAGAAGCCTTTAACGTATTAATAGCATCTTTACCTGATGATAGGACTCGGATGATCTTGAGTCGATAACTTTTCATGTATTCTGCGCCTAAAAAAGAAGCAATTTCTTTATGAGAAATTTTTTTCAGACTTGACTTGTTAATTTTACATTTATTCATTTCTGGGAATTTTTCTGCCACATTTTCACTTTATAAAAGAAGACTCCAATAACACTATATTTGTTATTGTTTCAGTGAAATAACTTTATATTCTGAGGACATATAACACAAAAATTTTGGCAAAAAGAAAAAGATATATATTCCAAGTTACAGGTTGAAACGAAACGAAAAATAGTTTTTAAGACAACAAAGGTCTAGTGTGTTGATAGGAACGTTCTTCTGCGGTTAATGATTAAGAACAAAAGATTTGAAGATTTCAGAATAAACATAAATACTCTGTTTTCTTCTTGGTGTTTGCATTATACGCTGAGAAAAATATTATATTCACATGAAACTAACATCTCCATGGAGGTGAGGGTTGCCTTGTATTTAGCAGAAAATTTTAAAAAAAGATAAGAGAGAGATAAAAAATTCTTTTCAATTTTGATTTAAGACAAACACGATAGCAAAGAAATTTTACCTTTTGGGAGAACAAGGGCTGCTGTCTTCGTCCTCGCCATTTTCACTGAAAAATACAGAAATAAAATTCTCTACATTGACTTCAATGCTTAGTTTATATTTGGAAATAAAATATTTCAGGGTCTTTTTGGCGAGGTTTGTTAGAACATGCGGCCACGCGTCACTATATTGAAGACACAGACGGAAAAATGATTGGCTCTCAAAGTTACCGGGTGTGTTAGTGATGTTTGCGCAGCTGCCAAGATCTGTGTATATGAGATCCTCCAGTGCCTCCAAAACATCTCATAAACGAGAAATTTAAGTTGTCTCTAAACGAAGAAGTTCAAGAAATAGTGAACCGGGGACCGTTGAGGTCAAGCAACTAGTTTGGTGTTTCCAACACAAATCCTGTGACCAAGGTAATGGTTACGCAGCGCAGCGGGAAATTGCATCGGATTATGATGAGGCAGGAACCATTTGTTCCACTTCACTGGGGCTGCAAATTCTGGATATATATTTTTGAGATTTTCAGTGACTAAATGTTGCTTGCGATAAAATGTTTAAGGACAATTATTGTTTTTCTTGGTGCCTATAGTCATCATTTCTGAATTTGTTGGAATGTGGAAAGGAAACGAAAATTTGTTTTTTTTTAATATAAGAAAAATCTAGTCCGTTCATAGGAACGCTCTTCTTCGGTTAATGATTAAGAACCATAGAAGTAATTGACCCATCATGGGATTGCCATTATTGACTGAGAACAATATTAAGTTCCGAAGAAATTTACGTTTGCATGCAAGCGAGAATTATTTTGAAAAAAAAAACTGTGAGATTTTTTTTAAAAAATTATTTTCGGCTTTGATTTAAGACAAACACGATAGCAAAGAAGTTTTATCTTTTGACAGGAGAAGGCGCGTCATCTGTGTTGTCGCCCTCTCCACTGAAATATACAGAAATTATATAATCTACATTGATTTCATTTCTTAGTTTATAGTTTTCAAAAAATATTTCAGTTTTTTATCTCTTTTGACTGTTACTTTAACATTAGTAAATAATGCTTTTTATCCTTCGATTAAATAAATTACTTTAATAAAATTAAAAAATAAATAATCGTCCTGTTTTCGGCTTGAATAAAATATTTAGTCAAACATAACTGAAAAAATATTTGCGAACAGAGTGCACGAGATTATTTAAATTTAAATGTTCTGGTGAACAGGAGTCTTACTTTTGAAATCAGATGAGATTATGCCAACTGGGCAAAAACCATCTGATGGCATATTTAAATTCCATACCAAAGGTTAAAGATAATGAGATAACACAAGAACAGGTGAGACCTGGTTCACACGTCCGATTTCAATTGACCAAATCATTAGAGGACAAAATGAAAGTGAAGCAAGAAGCAGCTTGAAATACATTGACAGCAAATTGGACACGTCGCATGTATAAATACATCTGGCGTGGCTGCGGTGTTGCAAAAGTAATTAAACAAATCGCTTTTCCCGTTGAAATCGGATGAGTTCACAGCTCCTGAATCCTTTCTTTTAGGTTGTACCACTCGAAATACTAGAAGACGCATCTTAAATTTATTTCAATTGGGATTAGAAAAATTAGAATTTGCTGCATTTATGTTTCTTGTATTTTAATAATTTCCGATAGAATGAGCTTCAAAGATTGTTACCGGGGCGCGGTGTCCTAGTGGAAAGTTATCGGCTTTGACGCCGAAGGGTCCCTGGCCCGAAACCCGGTTCCACCAAAGATCCCTCTCGTATTGGACATGTTGCACGTTAAATGATACGCTGAGGGCCAAATGTCTCTTGTTGGTGTGGTTCGGAAGTTTGGAGAAGGGCGGTGCCAGCTCAGGTGTCGTCCTCGCTATCTGACCGAGGATCAAAATTATGTTGTCCGTCACAAAACAGACCTCGTGTTGCTTCAAAACTTGACGTTAATATATCTGAACAAAACAAAGTTTGTTACCATTTTGGATCCCATCCCCTTTCTGTAGTTTTTCTTAAATATCTCAAAAATATTAAAACTGGAGCAATAATAAATGTATTTATTTGTAGGAAATTTTACTATCTTTAATTTGTTGTATTACATGTAATTGAAAATTGAATAGTTTTGGGGATATTTAAGAAAAACTAAACAAGAGGGCACGAAATTCAAGATCATGATAAAATTTGAGACCCATTATCTATGAAAATATTAGTGCTAGAAAAAAATTCAGAGCTTGTAATTTTAGGGAATTTTACACATTTTAATTTATTGTATCATCAGTATTTTGAAAATTAGGGGGACACTTTCACTGTTTTACTTGTATCTTTCGTAAAACACGCTCTTACATGAGTATTAAGAAGATGATCATCGGTGAGTGCCTACATAATGAAATCCTCGTAGTTTCACTCATGTGCAAATAACAGAATAATATATATAATAAGTTTCCCCTTTTAAATATTTAAAAGAACTAGCAAACCTTTTCTACGGAAGCATAGTCTCACTACATAAAAGAAGCCTTTAACGTATTAATAGCATCATTACCTGACGATGGGACTCGGATGATCTTGAGTCGGCAGACTTTCAGGTTCCTGGGGTTTTTTGCGCCTAAAAAAGAAGCAATTTCTTTATAAAAAATTTTTTTAGAGTTGACTTGTTTATTTTACATTTATTCATTTCTGGGAATTTTTCTGCCACATTTTCACTTTATAAAAGAAGACTCCGATAACACTATATTTGTTATTGTTTCAGTGAAATAACTTTATATTCTTAGGACATATAACACAAAAATTTTGGCAAAAAGAAGAAGATATTTATTCCAAGTTACAGGTTGACACGAAACGAAAAATAGTTTTTAAGACAACAAAGATCTAGTCTGCTGGTAACAACATTCTTCTGTGGTTAATGATTAAGAACAAAAGATTTGAAGATTTCAGAAAAAACATAAATACTCTGTTTTCTTCTTGGTGTTTGCATTATGCGCAGAGAAAAATATTATATTCACAAGAAACTAACATCTCCATGGAGGTGAGAGTTTCCTTGTATTTAGCAGAAAATTTTTAAAAAAAGAAAAGACAGAGATAAAAAAAATACCTTTCAATTTTGATTTCAAACAAACACGATAGCAAAGAAATTTTACCTTTTGGGAGAAGAAGGGAAGTTGTCCATGACATCGCCATCTCCACTGAAAAATACAGAAATAAAATTCTCTACATTGATTTCAATGCTTAGTTTATATTTGTAAATAAAATATTTCTGGATTTTTTTTTCGAGGTTAGTTAGAAGATGCGGCCACACGTCACTATATTGGAGACAGAGACGGAAAAAAAATTGGCTCTCAAAGTTACCGGGTGTTTTAGTGACGTTTGCGCAGCTGCCAAAGCCTGTTTGTATGATATCCTCCAGTACCTCCAAAAGCATATCATAAACGAGAAATTTATGATGTCCCTAAACAAAGAAGTTCAAGAAATAGTGGACCGCGGACCGTTGAAGTCAAGCAGCACGTTCGACGTTTCCATCACAAATCCTGTAACCATCGTAGTAGTTACGCACCGCATCGTTAAATTGGATTGGGTTATGATGAGGCAGGAACCACATGTTCCACTTCACTGTGGCTGGAAACCCTGGATATCTGTTTTTGAGATTTTCATTAACTAAATGTTGCTTGCGATAAAATGTTTAAGGACAATTATTGTTTTTCTTGGTGCCTATAGTCATCATTTCTGAATTTGTTGGAAGGCGGAAAGGAAACGAAAATTTGTTTTTTTAATATAAGAAAAATCTAGTCCGTCGATAGGAACGCTCTTCTTTGGTTAATGATTAAGAACCATAGAAGTTTTCAAGATTTAAAAATAAACGAAAATTGATCCATCTTGGGATTGACATTATTGGCTGAGAACAATATTAAGTTCCGAAGAAACTTACGTCTCCATGAAAATGAAAATTATCTTGGAAAGAAAACCGTGAGTGATAATAAAAAATTATTATCGTCTTTGATTTAAGACAAACACGATTGCAAAGAAGTTTTAACTTTTGGCGGAAAACCCGTCATAAACCATCTGATGGCATTTTGAAATTCCATACCAATGGTTTAAGACAATGAGATGAACAAGAAAAGGTGAGATCTGGTTCACACGTAAGATTTCATCCGACCAATTCATTAGACTGCAAAATGCAAGTGAAGCAAGAAGCAGATTGAAATACATTGACAGCAAGTTGGACACATCGTATCTATAAATACATCTGGCGAGGCTGTGGTGTTGTAAAAGTTATTAAACAAATCGCTTTTCCCGTTGAAATCGGATGAGTTCACCGGTACTGCATCCTTACTTTTAGGTTGTACCTCTCGAAATACTAGAAGACGCATCTTAAATTTATTTCATTTGTAATTACAAAAATTCGAATTACGTGCCTTTATGTTTCTTGTATCTTAATAGTGTTCGAGATAATGGACGCGGTGGCCTAGTGGTAAGTTATCGTCTTTGCGTTGGAGGGTTCCAGGTTCGAAACCCATTTTCACTGAAGATCCTTCTTGTATAGGATATGTTGCTCGTTAAATGATACGCCAGGGGGCCAAAAGTCTCGCTTAGGTGTGATGGGAAAGCTTGGTGAGGGGTGGCGCCAGCTCAGGTGTCGTCCTCGTTATCTGACCGAGTTTCAAAATTACGTTGTCCGTCTCAAAACAGACCTTGTGTTGCTTCAAAATTTGACGTTAATAAATCTGAAGAAAACAAAATTTGCTACCATTTTGTATTCCATCCCCTTTCTGTAGTTTTTCTTAAATATCTCAAAAATATTAAAACTGGAGCAATAATAAAAGTATTCATTTGTAGGAAATTTTACTATCTTTAATTTGTTGTATTACATGTAATTGAAAATTGAATAGTTTTGGGGATATTTAAAAAAACTAAACAAGATGGTACGAAATTCAAGATCATGGTAAAATTTGAGACCCATTATCTAGGAAAATATTAGTGCTAGAAAAAAATTCAGAGCTTGTAATTTTAGGGAATTTTACACATTTTAATTTATTGTATCATCAGTATTTTGAAAATTAGGGGGACACTTTCACTGTTTTACTTGTATCTTTCGTAAAACACGCTCTTACATGAGTATTAAGAAGATGATCATCGGTGAGTGGCTACATAATGAAATCCTAGTAGTTTCATTCACGTGCCAATAACTGAATAATAAATATAATAAGTTTCCCCTTTTAACTATTTCTATGAACTAACAAACTTTTTCTACCAAAGCATAGTCTGACAACATAAAAGAAGCCTTTAACGTATTAATAGCATTATTACCTGATGATATGACTAAGATGATCTTGACTCGAGTTATTTTGCGATTCTTTAGATCTTTTACACCTAAAAAAGAAGCAATTTCTTTATGAAAATTTTTTTTCAGAGTTGATTTATTTATTTTACATTTATTCAATTCTGGGAATTTTTCTGCGACATCTTCACTTTATAAAAGAAGACTACGATAACACTACATTTGTAAATGTTTCAGTGAAATTACTTTATATTCTAAGGACATATAACACAAAAATGTTGGCAAGAAGGAGAAGATATTTATTCCAAGTTTCGGATTAAAACAAAACGAAAAATACTTTTTAAGACAGCAAGGATCTAATTTGTTGATAGGGGCATTTTTCTGTGGTTAACGATTAAGAACAATAGTTTTGAAGATTTCAGAATAAACATAAATTCTCTGTGTTTCTTCTTGGGGTTTGCATTACACGCTGAGAAAAATATTATATTCACAAGAAACTAACATCTCTATGGAGGTGAGAGTTGAATTGTAATTTTATAGAAAATTTTTAAAAAAAGAAAAGAGAGATAAAAATCCTTTTCAATTTTGATTTAAAACAAACATGATAGCAAAGAAATTTTACCTTTTGAGCGAAGAAGGCACGCTTTCTGGCTCATCGCCATCTTCACTGAAAAATACAGAAATAAAATTATCTACATTGATTTCAATGCTTAGTTTATACTTGTTAATAAGATATTTCGGGTGTATTTTTCGATGTTTGTTAGAAGATGCTGCCACGTGTCAATATATTGGAGACAGAGACAGAGAAAAGATTGACTCTCAAAGTTACCGGGTGTGTTTGTGATGTTTGCGCAGCTGCCAAGATCTGTGTGTATGAGATCCTCCAGTGCCTCCAAAAGCTTCTCATGAACGAGAAATTTGAGATGTCCCTAAACAAAGAAGTTCAAGACATAGGGGAATGGCCACTGCAGAGGGCCAAGCAACAGGTTCGGTATTTCCAACACAAATCCTGTAACCATTGTAATGATTACGCACCGTATCGGGAAATGAGATTGGGTTAGTTTCAAACGGCCAATCATTAGATTGCAAAATGCAAGTAAAGCAAGAAGCAGCTTGAAATACATTGCCAGCAAGTTGGACACGTCGCATTTATAAATACATTAGGCGAGACTGGAGTGCTGCAAAAGGTATTAAACCAATCGCTCTTCCCTTTGAAATCGGATGTGTTCACCGGTCCTGAATCCTTACTTTTAAATTGTGCATCTCGAAATACTAGAAGACGCATCTTAAATTTATTTCAAATGAGATTAGAAAAAATCCTGGCGCTCACATTTATTGTTTTCATTAACGTTAGTAAATGTTTTTTCTATTTTCTGATATTCAACGCGTGATGGTTTTTCTAGATATTTCTGTCATATCTACCAACATACTTTCCCAAATCCGTTGATGCAATTTTATGAAGCACCTTAGTCGTCTGATGGCAGAATGTTGCGTTTTAAATCTGGAAGCAGGTTGTACGCGTATCCTTATTTTTTATTGCTTTTGTATATGCTGTAGGATGAGATCTTAGTTCCTGGAAAAGAAGGAAACCTCTCATATTGAATTAAAATTTGACATGTCTCTATTATCATCAGAACAGATCAAGAACGACGACAGGAAAAAAAACCGCGTTTGAAAAAACAACCTAGCTTAGCAAATTGCTTCTTATTCATCATGGAAGAATGTGCCCTACCCCTCCAGTGACAGAATCTCAGATTCCCAGTCTAAAGATGGTGACAAAAAGCTATTTTGTCTACAAGGCCGAATTATCAAATAGGTAAAGTAGGTAACTGATTAAAGGCCCCTAAAATTTGGAACGCCTCAGTATTTTTTGCTGTATTTTCAGGATAAATCAATTTTATGCTTTCCTTTGATTTACAAGGGCCATGCATTCGAATTTATTGAAATTAAAGTGAAGTATCGTATAAATTTGATACAGAATTATGACTTTTCTTTCAGTTGCAGATCAGTGTGCTTCAATTACTTTTAGCACTTGCCTCACACACTTCAAAGTCAACAATCCCGCCACACTTTCCATTAGAGTATTTAGATAATGAAAAAAATTTTTTAGCTTACCATTAAGTTTAAAATTGTTTTTAAGTTGTTTAAATACACAAAATAAAACTGGATACTGAAAAACAATCTATTGAATGTTACCAGGAGTAAATATTTTGCTATTTCTTTTTGCTATCGTATTTGTTATTTGAAAGTTATTTATAGAGATTAAATTAAAATCAATATAAAAATCTGCTTTTGAAAGTTGAAGAGTGAACCTCGAAACTTGTATTGCTTAAGGATACCTACAAGGTATAATCCGGCAATGTTTGAGAAACGCTTATGCATTAAGGGATATATGAAACGACGACTGGGAAAAGGAACCCATGTGAAATTGAAGCCTGGCTTGTTAAATTGCTAATTGCTTAACAATTATGATCGCAGTAACAGCGTCATCTGATTCAGCCTAAATGTTAAGATATCATTCCTAACAGCTTCTTGTGTAGCTTGAAAATAAGCCGTTACTGTAACAAACTTCGATAACCACAAATCGCAGTGAAGAATTTTATAGATTGACTATCGACTTGTGTTCGAGATGAAAAGAATTATTTCATAGTTCTAATGTTTGAAAATTTACCTACAAAAAATCTAAAGCTCAAAAATAATTTGAGGAGAAAATGTTTCGATCTATATTTCATGTCCAACGCAATGGCCTCGTATATCCAATGGTCTCCGTATTTAAACCTCCAAACCACCTTCTCCTTTTTCTTACTAATTTACTTATAATAATCACCCTCATTACTTTTTATTTAAAAATTTAAGGAAAATAAAATAGAGAAAAATCAGTATCTCTAGGAAAAATTCAAAAACAGAATTCAAGAAAATATAATTCAAGTATCAACTTTACTAACTGCAGACAGCGATCACACATTTTCGTAACCAAAAACTGTGCCTCGAACCTGCTTTTTGTTTCCTTTAAGACGTTGGAAGAAGTCATTTAACTCCTTGGGGGCAGTTTAAAGTTGATTCATTAGATTAATGTCCCTATCTGATGTCACACTTGGCTTTTGAATGCAGACTTAATTATTTTGAACCGATTTAAACTATGAGAAAGACGCTTAAGCCGGTATTTTATCATCCTATTTCTAAAGAATACCAGCATGAAGGCATCTCTATAGCTTGAAAGCTCATCTAGTCAGGATATACAACTCATTTTTTGTAGAATTGCGATCTTGGAGCAGTGATCCTCCAACCACTAAGCAAAGGCTGACATCATATCATCTGCCACCAAAGCCCTAGATTCCTCGGAAAGGCCAATGGGTTAATTCAAAAAATAAAAAAATATAAATTGATGAGAACCTGAGAACAAGTCTGGACATGAACAAAGCTCAACTACATCTTACACATGATTTACGACCTTATATTTTCAGATTTGTCTAATTTTTTATTGTTTTTAAACATTTCTATAAAGATTACGAACCTTCAAAGGAACAAAAGAAACCTTTATAAAAGAAGCTCAATAATTACCTTTGTAAATTGACATATAAATAATTATTATCTGTAAGGATATACACAAAGATGCTTGGCAAAGACGAGAAGATATTATTAGGTTAATTAAATGAACTTTGATTTTAAAGAAGAAGATTAGCCATAGTGTCACTAGGAAGTTCTTCGTAGTATTGCATCTCAGTATTTAAGTAAATACGAAAATAATCAGTTTTCATCTTGGACATTGACAAGGCTGAGAACACATAAGTTAGAAAGAAACTTAAATTTACACAAAAATGAGAATTTTGCATTTAAAGAAAAAAAAACACAATTTAAGAAAAGCATTAGCAAAAGAATTTTTTACCGATTGAGAAAAAGCCTTTGATATGCTACAATATCACAACTGAAAAATACAGAAAAATTATGATCAAAATTCTAAATTGACTGCATTTCTTGTGGCTTAATTGTCAAAAGTAAGTTCTTTTTATTTTACCTTAACTGAAGATTAAATATTCTGTTTCAATAGGAAAAACGTATTTTCTACATTGTTATTAACTTATAGATCAAGATAAGATCTTAATTTCTGCGATAACAGAGAAACTAAGCATATTAAAAATAGAATTGACCGACCTATGAGTATTATAAGAACAAGAAAGATGACGACGAAAAAAAACAATTCAATTGAAGCATAAACAAAGTTTTCCGACTTGTCTCTATTTATCGTGCAAGAATGTGCTCCTGCACTCCGTCTCGAATCTCAAAAAAAATAGTTTTAAAAACAAAAGCCTAATGTGTAGATAGGAATGTTCTTCTAGTTAATGATTAAGAAGTATTGAAGATTCAAGATTTGAGTATAAGATCTCAAATATCTAGGGACATCATATAGGCTGATCAAAGTATTAAGTTCAGAAAAAATCTTTCTAATTGGAAAGTGAGAAGTTTATTTATAAAAAAAATGTAAAAAATTTTTATAAGATAAAATCTATAATTCATGTCTTATTTAAGAAAAACGATATATTAGAAGTTTTACATTTTAGAAGGAAAATCTCTTTCACTAAGATTGCTCATCTCTACTGAAAATACAGAAAAATTAGTGAATAAATTCTAAAATTTGACTTCTATTGCATAGATTTAGTTGTCAAATAATTTGATTAATTTTTCTCTTTGATGTCTTTAACTGGAAAATATAATGAAGTCAGACGAAAGTTCAATTTAACAGTCGACTTTTGCATTTATTAAAGAGCAATTTAAAAACACATATAAGATAGAAAGATAATTTATGTCTTTGATTTAAGACAAAAAAAGATAGCTCAGAAGTTTTACCTCCATTTATAGTAGGATTCTCTTCATGGATCTCATCATCTAAACTCTGAAAATACAGAAAAATTAAATTCTGCTACTGCCTCGTGATAGATTTTTAGTTCTCAAAAAAATATATTTTTTTTTTACTTTTCTTTATCTAACTAAATCCAGAAAGTTTATAAATGATTTGAACGGAACAAGCGCTGTAATCCTATCTTTTCACTTTTTTTCTCTCTTTGACTCCTAACTAAAGAAATATCACTGGTTTACTAGAGAAAAATAAATATTGCTGCTATAAAACGTATGTAAATAATCTTATTTCTCAATGTTACACCTTAGCTAAAACTTGTATCAAAGAGTTCAATGAGTCATTTAAATTATTGGAACACTTTATCTAAATAACATGCCAGCGAATATCTCTAGCTTTAAAAAACTCAGGAGATGTGAAATGCTACACGAGTCATCCGATTGTACTTTTAAATCCCATATACAAAGAAAAGATGAAAACCGCAAGAAAAGTCGGCGACTCCATGCATGGTCCGATTTCAACTGAAATTATAGAGGGGTAAATGCAAGAAAAGCTAATTAGCGTCTAGACGTGCATCTGTACTAATAGTAGCACACTAACATATTCATCAGGCGAGCTGCGATACCACAAAAACTAATTATAATAATCACGTCTCCTGATGAAATCCCACGTCCTCACACAGCATAGAACCCTATGGTATTCGTTGTTATCAATCTTCAGAAACAGAAAATGCAAGGTAGTCGAAACAAAGTTAGGTTGCATCTTTCAACATACTAATCGAAGCCTTAAACGGTTTCAACGGGGCTTTAAAAAATTTCTCCTCTTGTTCATGGATTGTTCTAAATAACGGTTGAATGCTTTCTTTCCGTAAAGTGGATTGATTTTATCTGCATTACAAATCGTTTTTCTAACCATTGACGTACGTTTATATAAAAAAAATAAATGAATATAAAAAAAACCCTTTAGTAATTTGGAGGAATTAATCGTGCGTTTTTTTAATTGGAAAACCAATTGTCATTTTATCTATTTTTTTTTTTACTCTGTGATGTATAAAAAATGAGATCATAATTCATAGATAAAGAGCGAATCCTAATGTCTAAAATAGGTTGACCTTTATTCACCAGGACATATAGAGCCACAAGTAGATCTAGTAGATCCAAAATACGTATGTATGGAGGCACATTAAAATGTCTCACATAAACATTCAATGGAAGAATGACTGTTACTTAAAATCTCCATAAAAACAAGCTCTGCATGGTCAAAGATATTTGGAGAGTGTAATAGCAAAGAAATACTTTGTAGTATCACTCTAAAATGAACAGAACTAAGAGATTTCACACATGAGAAATAATTAGATTTTCTTCGGATCAACTGACTTATGTATGAAAAGACATCTACTCGATGACCGGAATAGATTCATCTTCAATGAATTAATCTTGTTCTGAGCTCTGAAAAACAAATTTTTCATGACAAATGTATTTTCAAAGTGGGATTGTTTTACTTTTTAATATTTCATGAATCTGAAAACTTTATCCCAAAGCATATTCCACATACATAGTAAGCATTTAATGTATAAAAAATATTAAAACCATACAAAATCATATTTGTAAATTCTAACGCATGATACAAGTTGTTCGTGTGAAAAGATTTACAAAATTTGATTTCTTACGCCTATAGTAAAAAAGAGTAGTTGTACAAAATATTTTTACATTTTGACTTTTTATTCTATTTTGAATCATTTTGTGAAGGTCACTGACATTTTTCAACAACAAAGATATTTTCAATTACAAAACAAGAGTTAACATACGCTTATCTTTTAATATAATTCTTTCAGTAAAATAACTCAACACTCAAAAGAAAAATATTCACACAATGTATAGTAAAACAACGAAGATATACTTGTTCTATAGAACGTCTTTCTCTGATAATAATGTCGAAAGAAACAAGGTTTCAAGATTTAAGAATATACGAAAAATTAGTTTTCAATTGGGATACTGACCTTTTGGAGGTCTGAGAATGCAGAAAGTTCATGGAAACATGTCTGCACATAAAACCAGGAATACCTTAGCCTTTAGAGAAAAAAATTTAAAAATTAGAGTTAAAATAATTTTTGATTTAAGAAAAATGATAGCAAAGAAGTTTTCACCTGTTTGAGAAGAAGTTTTTTTTTATCTAGGTCATATGATCTCTACAATAAAAATTGTACAGAAAATAACTGAAATAAAATGACATCATAGGTTGCATTTAGTTGTCCAAAAACTACTCGTCCTTTTTTTTTTTTTTTTACCCTCTTATCTTTTAGCCTCAGCTCAAGTAAATATCAAGTTTTACTCCTAGAAAATAACAGTAATAATAATATATAGTAAGCAAAAAATAACGACTTATTACGTTTGAATAAAAATATTTTATCAATGTAGCTTAAAGTTTATCAGAAAAGAGATTCGATTATTTGATCATTGGTTAATATCTCATTGAAATTTAAATGCTTTAGTTAATATGACTCTAACGTCTTTTAAAATCAAATCAGATGAGGAGAATGCCATAGAGTCATACTAGATTGTGGCCTTTGGAGATCTCCATACAGCGAACAAGATGAGAAACCGCACAAGAAAGAGTGAAACCCGCCTGCACATGGACGTGTATTTTAACCGATCAAGATATTAGAGTGGCGAAATGCAGGAGAAGCAATTAGAGCTTAAATGCATTGATACTCAATATTGCACACAAACGGAGTTAAAGTACAAAAAAGTTACTAAACTAATCACTTCCTGTTGAAATTAGACGTCCACCGAGCCTCGAATCCTTACTTTTCTTCTACCACATTTAGCAAAACCGAAAACTCTATTTGTAGGCTAATCACCTATTAGTTGTGACTCCATTAAATTATAAAATAAGTGCCATAATTATCTGAAATGGGTTAGAAATTTGCATGTTACATTTTTTCTTGAAGTATTTTCTAACTCTGTTTTCCATATGTGATTGATCTTTTCCTAATATTGTGTCTTTATTTCCACAACATATTTTCTCATTATTGTTGTCCCATCTTTTACAGCTTAACGTTTTTCGTACAAATTGATGCATTTTATAAACTGGTAATCTGTGATACACTATTCCGTTTCTCATTTGGGAAGCAGCTGTCTATACTCAATGTCTGTTGTTGTTTTATATATAGACATTTTACTTATGATTCGTTCTAAGGTAAATGAAAGAACAAAAAAAGATTTCAAGATTTAGAAATAACAGAATATATTACTGTCATCTAGGATTGGACTTATAGGCTGAGAAGAGTATTAAGTTCAGAAGAAACTATCGTGTGCTTGAAAGAGGCAAGTCCTTGCATTAGAGTAAAAGATTTTTTTAAAAAAACATAGAGATAAAAAATTCTTTTTCTTGATTTAAGACAAACATACTAAGAATTTTACCTTTTGCATATAAGCCAGCAGAGAGTCAGTCATCTCTACTGAAAGAATACAGAATCACTATGAAAGAAACTTAAAGTATTGACATCATGCTTATTTTAAATTGTCAATTTTAGGCTATTTTTTTCTTTATCTGTTTTACTGTAACTTTAACTGAAGGAATATATGTGTTTTCATTAGATTAAATAAATTAATTAAATTAATTTTTACAAAAAATATTACAATATTTACAGTTCTGAATCAATATATTTCCGTTAAATATTAAATTAAAAGTTTATAAAAAAAGAGGAACGAAATTATTGATCTATTAAGTCTCATCTTAAATAATGTAACCGAGAATCAGGAAAAAATGTCTTAATACATGCAATTGAACATTTGAGAATAAAATCAGGTGATGAGAAATGGCATGAGCATCCATTGTACTTCAAATCTCGCATTACCAAAGGAACAAGATAATAAAAACCCAGAAGAAAGTGTGAGACCCATAGGAACACGTCCGATTTCAACTCAGTCAAGCTGAGTCTGAGGTGAGAATAGCTTAATGAGGTTTGGGTGCATTGATATACAGTAGGCCATATGTACATCTGGAGAGAGATATACGTGCCATAATTATACTAATCACTTCCTTTGAAACTCAATGTCCACTGGGTTCTGCACTTACTTAATTTCTCTATCAATCTTCATGAAACAGAAATTTGCACCTGGCACTGAATCTTAGATATACAACTCTCAACATATTAAGAAGTGTCTTAAATTTGTTTCCAACTGAGGCATGAAATTTCTGTTAAGCACATTTGTTTTACATTTACAAAGAAAATTTCTATTTCTTTTTTAAAAGGAATGTTCTTGATATTTCTTGATCATCAACATATTTCAAACACATGTATGTATAAAAACCATAGTATTCTGGGGATAATCATGGTTTTTAATCGAAAACTGCTGTTCTTTTTTTTTTCACTTCTGTAGATGTATTAAGATAATATTTTACCTCGATACAAGAGGGCAATATAGGCATTATAAAATAGAATCAGATCCATTCTGTCAACGGATCTTGTCGCTGAATCTAAGATACAACAGCGTGAGACAGTTAAAATGTTGAAATACAAACTTAAAGCGAAAGGACATTTCAACTGATTTTTTAAAATTCAAGGAAAAAAGATCTTATATGCGAACTAAAGATGATCTTTAGAGAGTGATTATATAGGAAATCCTAGTATCACCTATGTGGAAATACTAGATAAGATCTCTAATTAGTTTTCTCATTCATGCAAAAAGAAGATAAGATAAATGATACCATTTCATTTCAAGGAATTAATATTTTGAAACTTAATGTTCAAAAAAGAATTACAACTGTATATAGCGGATCTAAGCAGAATCTAAATGCGCATTTTTGGCGGCAATTAAAGTTCAACACAAAGCTTTCAACGAAATACTTATCACTGTTAATTATATCTTGATAAAAACACTCTAGATGCAGTAAGATAATCTTTGAGAGGGTTATAAAAGTAAATCCATTTCCACTCACTCGTGTGGAAATATCAGAATCCAGATATCATTAGTTCTATTCATACAAAAAAGAAATGATAAGACAATAGAATTTTCTTTTCATGAAATTGCAGAATTTATGAAACATTAATGAAAAGAAATATCCTTGTACACGACCTGATCTACCTTGATTTGGTTTTTCCATTTTAAAGCGTCACGAAAAGGAAATGTTTTTTATGCAGAAAATGCATTTTCAGAGTGGAACTGTTTTACTTTTAAATATTTCTGTGTATCTAAATATACAAAATGATCGTCTCATCATATAAAAAAATTATAATAGTCTGATGGTATGATTAGGATGAACATGACTAAAAGGATTTTCAAATTTTTCTCATTTCTTATGCTTAGTAAAATTAGCAGTTGTTTTTAATATATTTCAAATTTGACTAATTTTTTTTTTACTTTTAAATATTTCTGTAAAGATCACGCAATTTTTAAGAACAAGAGATATTTTGACTTCATAAAACAAGACTTCAATCACCTTATCTCTTTGTAATCGTTTCATTAAAATAACTCTTTATTCTAAAGATGTATTAAACACAATTTGGCAAAAACTAGAGGACATTTATTCTCAGTAAAGGGTTAAAACGTAATGAAAAATGGTTTTAAGACAACAAGAATCTAGATTATTCCTAGAAACGTTCTTCTAAGTTTAATGATTGAGAAGCAAAGAAATTTTCAAGATTTAGGAACAAACGAATATGCTCAGTTCTCATGTTGGGATCGACAATATAGGCTGAGAACAATATTAAGTTCAGACGAGACTTACGTGTGCATAAAATTGGAAAGTATCTTGAATTTAATAAAATAATTTTTTAAGAAATATATGAGATAAAAAAAAAGATTTTTTCCCTTTGATTTAAGACAAACGCGATAGCTATGAATTTTTACCTTTTTGGAAAAGATTCGCCATCTGTGTCAGCACCATATAATATGAAAAATACAGAAATAAGTAATGAAATAAACTTCTTGCATTGACATATTTCCTTAGTGTTGTAAATATATTACTTTTTTTATTCTTATCTGTTTTGATTTCTACTGTAACTTAAGTAATGTATCACTGTTATACTTAGACTAAATAAATAAATTAAATTAAATTTAAAAAATAAATGACTCTCTTGTTTAGGTTTTGAATAAATATTTCGTCAAATATAGCTAAAAAATGTTTATGAGAAGAGTGCACCAGATTATTTGATTCATTGGGGTAATGTCAATTATTAAAATTTAAATGTTCTAGTGAACGGGACACTAACTTTTGAAAGCAGATTAGATGATGATAACTGCACATTATCCAACTGATTGTACCTTGAAATAATAAAAGATAATGAAGCCTTCAAGAAAATGAAAGCGAAGCAATTAGCGGCTTGAAGTGTATTGATAACAGTAAGACCCTGCACACATACATCCGAAAATTAACATCTCCATGGAGGTGAGGGTTGCCTTGTATTTAGCAGAAAATTTTAAAAAAAGATAAGAGAGAGATAAAAAATTCTTTTCAATTTTGATTTAAGACAAACACGATAGCAAAGAAATTTTACCTTTTGAGAGAAGAAGGGCTGCTGTCTTCGTCCTCGCCATTTTCACTGAAAAATACAGAAATAAAATTCTCTACATTGACTTAAATGCTTAGTTTATATTTGTAAATAAAACATTTCAGGGTCTTTTTGGCGAGGTTTGTTAGAACATCCGGCCACGCGTCACTATATTGAAGACACAGACGAAAAATGATTGGCTCTCAAAGTTACTGGGTGTGTTAGTGATGTTTGCGCAGCTGCCAAGATCTGTGTATATGAGATCCTCCAGTGCCTCCAAAACATCTCATAAACGAGAAATTTAAGTTGTCTCTAAACGAAGAATTTGAAGAAATAGTGAACTGGGGACCGTTGAGGTCAAGCAACTGGTTCGGTGTTTCCAACACAAATCCTGTGACCAAGGTAATGGTTACGCAGCGCAGCGGGAAATTACATCGGGTTATGATGAGGCAGGAACCACATGTTCCACTGCACTGGGGCTGCAAATTCTGGATATATATTTTTGAGATTTTCATTGACTAAATGTTGCTTGCTATAAAATGTTAAACGACAATTATTGTTTTTCTTGATGCCTATAGTCAACCTTTCTGACTTTGTTGGAATGTGGAAAGGAAACGAAAATTTGTTTTTTTCATATAAAAAAAATCTAGTCCGTTGATAGGAACGCTCTTGTTTTGTTAATGATTAAGAACCATAGAAGTTTTGAAGATTTGAAAATAAACAAAAATTGACCCATCTTGGGATTGCCATTATTGGCTGAGAACAATATTAAGTTCCGTAGAAATATACGTCTGCATGAAAGTGAGAATTATATTGGAAAAAAAACTGTGAGATTTTTTAAAAAATTATTTTCGGCTTTGATTTAAGACAAACACGATAGCAAAGAAGTTTTATCTTATCGCTTTAGATTGTTACTTTAACATTAGTTAATAATGCTTTTTATCCTCCGAGTAAACGAATTACTTTAATAAAATTAAAAAATAAATAATCGTCCTCTTTACGCTTGAATAAAATATTAAGTCAAACATAACTGAAAAATATTTGTGAACAGAGTGCACGAAATTATTAAAATTTAAATGTTCTGGTGAACTCCTGTACTTTTGAATTTAGAAGAGGTTATATGATGAAATGTTACTTTTGAAGTCAGATGAGGTTATGGGAACTGGTCATAAACCATCTGATGGCATTTTTAAATTCCATACCAAAGGTTAAATATAATGAGATGCACAAGAACAGGTGAGATCTGTTTCGCACGTAAGATTTTAACCGACCAATTCATTAGACGGCAAAATGCAAGTGAAGCAAGAAGCAGCTTGAAATAAATTGACAGCAAGTTGGACACGTCGCGTCTATATATACATCTGGCAAGGATGTAGTGTTTCAAAAGTTATTAGAAAATAGCTTTTCCCGTTTAAATCGGATGTGTTCACAGGTCCTGAATCTTTACTTTTAGGTTTTACCTCTCGAAATACTAGAAGACGCATCTTAAATTTATTTCAAATGGGATTATAAAAATTCCTGCCACTAACATTTATTGTTTTCATTAACAATAGTAAATGTTTTTTCTATTTTCTGATTTTCAACGCGTGATGGTTTTTCTAGATATTTCCGTCATATCTACGCAACATATTTTCCCAAATCCGTCGATGCAATTTTATTAAGCACCTTAGTCGTCTGATGACAGAATCTAGCGTTTTAAATCTGAAAACAGGTTGTACGTATCCTTATTTTTTATTCCTTTTGTATATGCAGTATGATGAGATCTTAGTTCATGGAAAAGAAGGAAACCTCGCATATTGAATTAAAATTTTACCTGTCTCTATTATCGTAAATACAGATCAAGAACGTCGACGTGAAAAAAAACCGCATTTGAAAAAACAACCTAGCTTGGCAAATTGCTTCTAATTCATCACGGAAGAATGTGCCCCACCCCTCCAGTGACATAATCTCAGATTCCCAGTCTAAAGATGGTGACAAAAAGCTATTTTGTCTACAAGGCCGAATTATCAAATAGGTAAAGTAGGTAACTGATTTAAGACCCCTAAACTTTGGAAGGCCTCTGTATTTTTTGCAGTATTTTCAGGATAAATCAATTTTATGCTTTCCTTTGATTTACAAGGACCATGCAATCGAATTTATTGAAATTAAAGTGAAGTATCGTATAAATTTGAGAAAAAATTAGGACTTTTTTTTCAATTGCAGATCAGTGTGCTTCAATTACGTTTAGCACTTGCCTGAGAAACTTAAATGTCATCAATCCCGGCACACTGCCCATTAGAGTATTTAGATAATGATAAAAAATGTTAAGCTTACCGTTAAATTTAAAATTGTTTTTAAGTTGCTTAAATACACAAAATAAAACTAGATACTGAAACACACTCTATTGATGGTTACCAGGAGTAAATATTTTGTTATTTCATTTTGCTTTCGTATTTGTTATTTGAAAGCTATTTATAGATATTAAATTAAAATCAGTATAAAAATCTGATTTTGAAAGTTGAAGAGTGAGCCTCGAAACTTGTATTGCTTAAGGACCCTTACAAAGTATAATCCAGCAATGTTTGAGAAAGGCTTATGCATTAAGGGATATAGAAAAGAAGACTAGGAAAAGGAGCCCATGTGAAATTAATGCCTGGCTTGTTAAATTGCTAATTGCTTAACAATTATGCGGTGGTCTCATGACAAAGTCTCGGATTCATATATTTCAGAACGGCAACTCAACAAGGTATTTTGCCTGAGACTTCACAAGAAAATCTGGTGCATATTTTTTTGTGAACGTAAAAACTATTTACAATGGTTTGGAGATTTTTGATCGTAGTAACAGCGTCATCTGACTCAGCTTAAATGTTAAGATATCATTCCTAACAGCTTCTTGTGTAGCTTGAAAATAAGTCGTTACTGTAACAAACTTCGTTAATTACACATCGCAGTGAAGAATTTTATAGATTGACTATCGACTTGTGTTCGAGATGAAAAGAATTATTTCATCGCTCTAATGTTTGAAAATTTACCTACAAAAAATCTAAAGCTCACAAATAATTTGAGGATAAAATGTTTCGATCTATATTTAATGTCCAACACAATGGCCTTGTATAATCTCCGTATTTAAACCTCTAATAACTTCTCCTTTTTCTTACTAATTTACTTATAATAATCACCCTCATTACATTTTATTTAAAAATTTAAGGAAAATAAAATAGAGAAAAATCAGTATCTCTAGGGAAAATTCAAAAACAGAATTCAAGAAAAATATAATTCAAGTATCAACTTTACTAACTGAAGACAACGATAATTTTCGTTACCAAAAACAGTGCCTCGAACCTGCTTTCTGTTTCCTTTAAGACGTTGGAAAAAGTCATCTAATTCCTTGGAGGCAGTTTAAAGTTGATTCATTAGATTAACGTCCCTATCTGATGTCACACTTGGTTTTTGAATGCAGACTGAATAATTTTGAACTGATTTGAACTATGAGAAAGACGCTTAAGCCGGTATTTTATCACCTTATTTCTATAGAATACCAGCATGAAGGCATCTCTATAGCTTGTAAGCTCATCAGGTCAGGATATACAACTCATTTTCTGTAGAATTGCGATCTTCGAGCAGTGATCCTCCAACTACTAAACAAAGACTGACATCGTATCATCTTCCACCAAAGCCCTAGATTCTTCAGAAAGGTGAATCAAAAAATAAAAAATATAAATTACGGAGACATAGAGAAACGTCTGGGCATGAGAATTCAAAGCTCAATCACTCTGACATCTTACACATGATTTATGACATTATATTTTTCAGATTTGTCTTATTTTTATTGCTTTTAAACATTTCTATAAAGATTACGAACATTTCTAAAAACAAAAGAAATTGTCCCTTTATAAAGGAAGTCATCAATTACCTTACCTTTGTCACTTTATCAGTAAAATAAGTGTATATCCTAAGGATATTACATAAAGATGTGGGCAAAAACGAGAAGATATTTATTCCCAGCAATAGGTTGAATCGAATAGAAAAACTGATTTAAAGTTAAGAAAAGTCTAGTGTGTCACTAGGAAAGTTCTTCTGTAGTTAAGGATTAAGAAGCATAGATCTTCGTATTTTCTTAAGATATAAGAAAATACGAAAATAATCAGTTTTCATCTTGGACATTGACATTATAGGCTGAGAACAATATTAAGTTCAGAAGAAACTTAAATCTACACGAAAATGAGAATTTTGCATTTTGTAGAAAATTTTTTTAAAAACACAATTTAAGACAAACGCATTAGCAAAGAATTTTTACCTGATTGGAGCAAAAGCCTTTGAGCATTTGTTGTCATCCTCACAACTGAAAAATACAGAAAATTATGAATAAAATTCCCTAAATTGACTGCATTTCTTGGGTTTTAATTCCCAAAAAGTAGTTCTTTTTTTTATGCCTTTGATTGTTACTTTAACTGAAGTTAAATATTTCTGTTTCAATAGGAAAACGTATTTTGCTATTAACTTCTATAGATGTTGTAAGATAAGATCTTAATTTCACGATAACAGAGGAAATCAAGCATATTAAAATAGAATTTGACCGCCTATAGTATTATAAGAACAAGTAAAGAGCGACGACGGAAAAAACAATTCAATTGAACCTAATACAAAGCTTTCCGACTTGCTCCTAGTTTATCGTGCAAGAATGTGCTTCCGCTCTCCGTCTCAGAATCTCAAGAAAAAACTGTTTTTAAAACATTAAAAGAATAATGTGTAGATAGGAATGTTCTTCTATGGTTAATGATTAAGAAGCATTGAAGATTCCAAGATTTAAGAGTATAAGAAAATACTCAAATTTCATCTAGGGCACTCGCATTATAGGCTGATAAAAGTATTAAGTTCAGAAAAAACTTATATCTGTCTGAAAGTGAGAAGCTTCTTGCATTTAATAGAAAAATTTAAAAAAAATTATTTATAAGATAAAATTTATAATTCATGTTTCTTATTTAAGACAAAAACGATAGCATAGAAGTTTTACATTTTATAGAAGAAAACTTTTCATCTAAATCGCCATCATCTCTACTGAAAAATACAGAAAAAATTAGTGGAATAAATTCTAAAATTTGACTTCATTGCATAGATTTTAGTTGTCAAATATATTTCGATTAATTTTTTCTCTTTTGATTGTTACTTTAACTGGAGTAAAACATCAATGAAGATCAGACGAAAGTTATTTCTACTTGAAAGTCAGAAGCTTCTTGCATTTAAAAGAACAATTTAAAAAAACATATCAGATAGAAAAATATAATTTATGTCTTTGATTTAAGACAAAAACGTTAGCCAGAGGTTTTACCTATTTATAGAAGGAATCTCTTCATCCGGTTCGTCATCATCGATGCTGAAAAATACAGAAAAAATTAAATTCTAAGCATTGACTCCGTTGCATATATTTTATTTGTCAAAACATATTTCGATTTTTTTATCTCTTTTGATTGTCACTTGAACTGAAGTAAAATATAAATGATTTAATCGGAAAAAGCTGTTGTAACCCTATATTTTTTTCACTTTTTTTCTCTCTCTCTTTTGACTGTTGCCTTAACTAAAGTAAAATAAAACTTTTTTACTTAGAGTAAATAAGTAGATTAAATTAAGTTACAAAATATATAACAATCTTATTTACGGTTTCAATAAAATAGTTCGTCATATATAGCTTAAAACTTGTATCAGAAGAGTTCACGAGATTATTTAAATTATTGGATTAATTCTTTATCTTAAAAATTAAATGTTCTAGCGAACAGTACTCTAAGTTTTCAAAAAAAAATCAGATGATGTGAAATGCACACGAGTCATCCGATTGTACTTTAAATTCCATAACAAAGAAACAGAAAAATGAAACCCGCAAGAAAGAGTCAGACCCAGCGCATGCGTCCGATTTCAACTGATAATTTCATTAGAGGGCGAAATGCAAGAAAAGCAATTAGCGTCTAGACGTGCATTCATACTAGTAGGGCACTGCACATATTCATCAGGCGAGGCTGCGATACCACAAAACTAATTATAATAATCACGTCTCCCGATGAAATCCCACGTCTCGATCAGGCATGAATCCTTACTTATTCTTGTCTATCAATCTTCATGAAACAGAAAATTGAAAGGTATTGTCGAAACAAAGTTAGGTTGTATCTTTCAACATACTAAGCGAAGCGCCTTAAATTTGTTTCAACGGGGCTTAAAAAAATTTATGTTACATTTATTGTTCTAAATAACGAAAGTTGAATGCTTTCTATTTCTGGTTTTCAAAGTGCGATTGATTTTATTCATTACAAAATGTTTTCTCTAACCCATTGACGTACGTTTATATATAAAAAATAAATAAATAAAAAAAAATCACCCTTTAGTATTCTGGAGGAATAATCGTGCGTTTTTTAATTGGAAAACCGCTGTTCATGCTAATATTTTTTTTTTTTTACTTCTGTAGATGTATAAAATGAGATCATATTCCTAGATAAAAGAGGGGAATCTAGCATGTTAAAATAGGGTTTGACCTTTATCTAGTACAATTAGACAAACGTACACATAGGATCTTAGCGGAATCAAAATACGTATGCGTTGTGAGGCAATTAAAATGTTCAACATAAAACATTCAATGGAAGCACTTTAACTGTTTTTAAAATCTTCCATAAAACAAGCTCTTGCATACGTACT
>BGPR01009264.1:0-58437 GCA_013235015.1 Araneus ventricosus | reverse complement strand
AGAAATTGAACTGGCCATAGAAGTTCTGTGTACACAAAATAAACAAGAAGGAAATCCGTTCATTAACTTTACCAAATTATAATGACATTTCAATTCTATCCCAAATATTGCATTTATGATTAGTTATTGTTCCAGAAAAGCACCCTTGTTCTTTGCTAACAAAACAACTTCAACTAGCTTAATGTGTTGTTAATTTATAATTTGCCATAAGTTTGATTTAATGAAATTGTATTTTTATTTGATTGTCTTTTTTCCAGTATCCAAAGTTGCAGAGAGATTAGAACCAATACAGAATTTAAATATTAAACCTCGAAGAGTTTTAAAGGGCCATCAGGGAAAAGTTTTATGTTCAGACTGGTCTTTAGATAAAAGACATATTGTTAGTTCTTCTCAGGTATGAAATATTTTTTAAACTTTTCTGTTTTTATATGTTGTAAAAATTCTTTCTCTAAACATGGCTATTAATGTTTATATTTAATTTTATTTTGCTCATTCTCAGTGACTTTGTTTAAACCAAGTAATGATGTAGCTTGAATAGTTTCTTGTAAGGAATCTAATTTACCAAGCTTTACTCTTTTTCACTATTCAAATAGATTTTGATTACTTTGAAATTATAAAATATTAGCCATTACTGCTCATTATATTTATAGCTTAGCCTTCAAACTTTCAGTTCTTTAATATTCTTAATAATCGGTTCAAAAGGTGCCAACTCGTATTTATTTATGTATTTTCTTTAAACAATATGGGAAAATATTCTTTCAGATTATAAAGATATGAATATAGATATACAAACTAATATTTTTCTATTGTAGAAGCTCATTTCTTGGAGCTGAAAGTTATTAGATCAAATAATTGTTTATGTTTAGATTGAAATTCTATTTTGTTTTCAGTAGGACATAACTGTGACTTAAAACTTAAGTAACTGTGTAAAACTTAACTTCATTATGCTCTTGTGTGTGGAGCTTGTCTAAACATGACATGGGGTTTCATTTCAGATACCTGTGTGAAAATTGAATAAATACGTTATATAAATAGATAATTATGGAATTTACTGAGATGCTTCATGTAAAGAACTTGATTAAAATCATGAGGTCTCCAATCTATTATCTAACATGTGTGTTTTAATATCATTGAATGAAATTGTTAGTATTAATCTCCTAAATGTAGGGTCAGGTGGGGTAAAGTGGTCATACATGAAATAAAATGCTATAACTTTGTAATGAATATTGGTATGAATGTAATTTTTTTTATTTTAGCTTTGAATAGTTAAGAACTAAGTTTAACATTCAAAATTATACTAATTGCAACACTTTAGTAGGAGAAAACACCCATTTTGTTTGTTCATGTAGCAGTTTGAAGTTGGAATACCCAATTGAACTTCTCTCCTACATTTTGTTTAATGAAGTTTTCATTAGATTGACTCTGCAGAAAGCTTCGTATAGATCTTAAGAATACTTCCTCAATAACAAATAAGCTGAATTAATTACAGATATTATTTTATAGTAATTTAAGTAAGATGGGGTAAAGTGGTCATAGGGATAGGCTTAACATGCATCACTGTTTTAAAATGTCTTAAGCTTAATTTATTCGACAGGTGTTAGTTAAATATTAATTTAAGATATATTACAGATTATAATTAAAGGTATGAAACTGGGTAATCCCAATTTTTGTACCAAAATCATTACATAACGCATATAAGAAATCAGCAAATGATTCCATGCTATCTTTTTATTTTTTACAAAGGAGCTCATGTATATGAGCAATAGACTAAAGGTAGTGCTAAAATAGACTAAAGGTAAATGCTTTATCCAATTTTCTTTAGATTTGAAAAAACCTGTTCTTTTAATTTATGATGGGCACTGAAGTTACATGACTTATGGAACAGCAAAAAAGGCCATGCGTTAATTGCACTAGAATTTTTGTTTAATTGCACTCTAAAAAATTTGACATGAGCTGTACTTACAACTCTATACCACCTGTTTCATCTATACATAAAGTGGCAGTATAGAATTCAAGAGAAAAAAGAAAATCAAGTTCAAAAACAATAATGAAGGTTTGACTGAAGAAGTTAGTAATAAAACAACTACAAAAAAGAAAGAGATGCAAGAAAACAGATAAAAACATGCAAAGAGAAACTTGATAAAAAGCAGAAAATGTCTTATTCAGTCAAGTGAATTCACAATTGCAGATAATCAATTATCACAGTATTTCTGTGAGATCTTGGCAAAATATGATGGGGAGGGGGGGGGGAATCAATCAAAGGGCTTATTGGACAGGTTTCTGATAAGATAGGAGATTTTCTGTCAATAAAATATCTAAAACTTCAGACTATTACACCTTTCCTGAAAATCATAACATTGTTGGAATTGAAGAGACAGATATCCTTAAAATTCTTGATGAGTCAACTTTTAATCATAGGTTATTAAAAATGTATAATTTGATCAAATAAACTGATTTTCCTTCAAAGTTGAAACTATATTGAGTTTTGTTAAATATTTTTTTTTTAAACTTTGCTTACTTATATTAGGTTTTTATGATTATTTTTATTATGAATTCATGTTGTCATAAATACATGACAAATAGAAGTTGTCATAAAAATTGTTAAAATCTGTTATTTTTTCCCAAAATTTTAATGCAATTTGTTCTTCAATAATGTAATGTAAAATAACAACCAAAAAATATTAAGTATTTTAACAAATTCTTATAATTCTAATCCACCTAAGTTAAAAGATGTGGATTTTATGACCACTTTACCCCACCTGACCCTAAATTATTGATTTTTAAGTCATTTTTCAACTCTATAGCAGTATGAATTTCTTTCTATGTGTAATACTTTATATAATATTTTCTGTCTTTCAGGATGGTAAAATGATTATATGGGATGCATTTACTACAAATAAGGTATGCATTAAAAAAGTTTGAAAATATTTTTCTATTATACTATGAATTTTATTAGAGCTCAAATGTTGTAGTAATATTTGAAAAAACACAAAATTTTAGAATTAGTTTCTATTTTTTTTTTCTTTCTTTAATTTATTAATATCTGTATTCACTATTTATTTCGAGGAATATATCACCATGGGGGAAAGAATTGCTTTTAAAATGTTTGTTGTGAGAGCTACTTCAGCAGAATTTAAACTAATATACAAAATAAAGTTGTTCAAGTTAACTAGAATATACATTTTTATTAATTTAATTGAAACTCAGAGTATTAAATTGATAAATCATTTGTGATGTTCCCAATATTCTTCCCCTTCTCGGTACAATGTGATATATCGTTATTTTTTAATAATAGTTTGTTTCTAAATAAATTGTATGAAGCATTAATTGAAATATATAGACTTGATTGTTTTGGATGTCAGAGATACAATAGATTGATCTTAACAATTAACACTTAAATTAATTTCTCTACTAAGTTATTTTATATATAGAGCTATTCAGTAGGCTGACAGCAGTTACTTTCTAACATAAATGTTAATCCCACTCCCCTCCCCCCCTTTTTCCGGTATTGTGTCATTCGTCCAAGTATAGAAACTTAACATCATAGTCCCATTTTTTGCAATGAAAGGTTGCTTTACTTGGTGCATTTGGCACTCATTTTGGTAACTCTCGTTAAATAATTCATGGTAAAATTTGCATCTGAAGAGATGATCTGCAAAAGATATTTATATAATATAAACTTTCTCTGCATAGAAATGAAATATTTGTCTAAATCTCATTGACACTTTTTGTGAATTTTCAAAACATAGAAATTGCTCATTTCTAGAACTAAATATAAGTAATGACAGTTATATAAGTGTACCATCCAATAATAAAGAGAGAAAATTTAATTTTTTTTTAAGTTGTAGAATTAAATTTTAACTATTGTTTTTACAGGAACATGCTATCACTATGCCAACAACATGGGTTATGGCATGTGCATATGCTCCATCAGGAAATATGGTAGCATGTGGGTAAGGTTCTGTATAAGATAATATACAATTCTACAAATTATTTTGTTTGTATGCTAAATATTACTAGATTGACTCGATGTTCATAATATAAATATAAAATTTTGAAAAGACGATTGAAAATGTTTTAAGTATCCATCTGTAAGCTTAATATAGAAACTTTGGCCTGGCCTAACATTTCACTTCAATTGTGAATCAAACACAATTTTTTAATTTCACGGGAGTTTTGATGATCCACTAAAGGTGACATAAAGAGTCGTGCAAAAAAAGCTTGTAGATTTTTTTTAATATGAAATTAACAGTTTTTTTTTTTATTTTTCCATTTCTTTTGTGAAGTATTTTCAATAAAACAGAATATGCATATTCTATGTTATAGAAGAGATGTGAATATTATATAATTCTGAATAAATGATCCAAAACACTATTTATAAAATGTAGAATGTTTACTATTCCTTATAAAAAGTTTACAACAATTCCTTGTAAAAACTCTTTAGTGAAACTGCATCTTTCCAAAATTTCATACTGTGCTCTATATAATTTGTTGTTCAGTAAATTGCAGTTGGTTCAGTTTTGGATGATTCACTGACTTGGGTACAGTTTTCAATAGTGAATGTGAAATTCATAAAATGGTAGTTGGTTCCTGATTGTAAAACTACATCCAAAAACAGCTGAGGCAAATACTACTAATTCTTATACTCAGGTTATTGTATTGTGCTAAAAGAAAGCATATTGCTGCAGATGTGTAACTGTATAAAATAGTGAAATATTGCATGTTTTCATGTGAAAGGAAAACAATTCCATTTTAATAACATATTTTGCTTTAAAATTATTGCAGAGGTTTGGACAACAAAATTACAGTTTACCCCCTTAGTTTTGAAGATGATGTTTCTACAAAAAAGAAAGCTGTTGGAACTCATACTAGTTATATGTCTTGCTGCCTTTTTCCTAATTCTGACCAGCAGGTAAAGAAGTTTATCATCATTTTTGTATCTAAAGCTTTGATTCATCCCTTTAGTATTAGAAAAAGTGAAAATGATTAACGTGTTGTAGGAATTTAATCATTCTCTATATGTATTATTAATGTATAATGAGGAGTGCTTTTTTCTTCTAATTTGCATCTAATAAACCTAAAAAATATTCCTTATTTTATATTAATTAGCTGCATCTTTCTCTAAATGTTCGTTTGATTTACTTTGGTGTACCCTAGAATGGTAACGTTACTTCTCAGACTTTGCATTTTGAATGGGGAAAGGAGTCGATTTGACTCAACATTACTGTTCCAGGGTTAAGTAAAGCAGTTTTTAGAAATTATTTATTTTCAAAATGAATTTTGTTATCTATATGAATGTAATTAATTATATCATTACATTTTTTTGAGGATGTTATTATAGGTATAAAAAAAGTGCTAAAAAGCTTTCTACAGTGCTACAAACTATCTTTTTTTTTGTACAGAGAATGCCTATAAGCTTTGTTTGAGTTCTTTTTTTTTGTGAATTTTGTGTTAAGCTATGATCATTCTTAAAATCATGTATATTTTTTTGTACTAAGATGATTTTACTTTTATTTCTAGATCCTTACTGGTAGTGGAGACAGTACATGTGCTTTATGGGATGTTGAGTGTACTCACCTTATTCAAAGTTTTCATGGACATACTGGGGATGTTATGGCACTTGATCTGTCTCCATCCGAAACAGGAAACATTTTTGTGTCTGCTGTTAGTATAAAAGTTTTCTTTTCCCCCTTCAAACATTGTCATCCTGTTTTCGTGTATAATACACTTTTACTTAACTTGTTTTATGTTTGTAATGATGCAATTTTGTAATTGATTTTTCAATCAATTCCTGACGTGCCAAAAACTTTGAAATTTTAGTTGCTCTGTTTTCATATATGTTCAGACATTAATTATTCAGGGTTCCCACGGTCCTTAAGAGTCCTTGAAAATTTTTTGATGAAATTAGGTCCTTGAAAGTCATTGAAAAAAGGATAAGGTCCTTGAAAGTCCTTGAATTTTTAAGCGACTGCCAATAATCTCCGCCCCCATTTTCTCCTCAACACGAAATATGAAGAATATTTAGTGAAATATGAAGTGCATTACCGAAAAAACTCCAAGAATGCACTCGTGTTTCTCCTTGCCGCTTATCACCCTCTGCGAAGTAAAATAGTTCAAGAGGGGTAGTCCGTGACCTTCGGAATCCCTCGGGGTTTTCAAACAAACAGTACTCTCTTGGAAGTGGGGGCTTTAACCCTCTGATTCGTAGGATACTCTGAGCACTCTGCCCCCTCCTCAAAAACCGCAATGACAGTTGACAATCTTAAGGGGTTTTATTTGAAGGAAATTGGTTCGGGGTTGAAATGCTAATGGCCAGTTTTGAAGATTACAGCGAATTTATGTTCAGACTTCCCCTAACAGTTCTAGGAAATATCCCTTTCCCCCAAGGTGGAAATTTTACAGAGAGAGGGACGTTCTCAAACCGTAGGTTGGTTGCACATTACACTTCGGACCTTTCAGTATGGAGAGTTAATTTCGCTGCTTAGACTTGAAACTTATATCTAGGTGGGGGTTAAATATCAGTGACTTATTTTTATTTATTTCAACTGTTTAAAATTTTAATCAATCATGTATTGATAGCAACTTTTGATTATTGTCTCTTTAGAAGGTCAAAAATAAAATTAATTTTGATTTAAAAATTTAGTTTTTATTCTGTTTGAATCATTGTTACATTGTGATTGAATTACTAAAATGGCAAGGATTGTTCTTAAAAGCTATAATATAAAGGTTTATAATAGATCTGTTCCAAAAAGCTTAAAATAGTTATTAATTGTAAATTTCTTTAGTGTTCAGTTGAGATTGATTTATGGATATTCAAGATAAATTAGATACGATTTTTAATTTTATCTCAATATATTTCAAGTTTTCAGTTAAGATTCTATTATTATTCATTATTGCTTCTACATTGTCTCTTGTCCTATTGACATCAAATATTAAAAAAAATCATGGTCGTTTTTTTGAAAAATTTTTATAAGTTATTTTTATTATTATTATTTTTTATATTTTAATTTGTAGTTTGATGCCTGTAAAATCAGAACAACTGAAATATCAAGTATATAGACACTTTTTACAATTTTTCAAGTGAAAAATTCAGTTATGTACAATTTCTACAATATGTAGTTTTATGGTCCTTGAATTTTCTTAAAAAGTCCTTGAATTTTTTTCTTCAATAAGAGTGGGAACCCTGTTATTAATTGATTAACTTAATTACTTTGGTTCCTTATGCATGGTGCCACCTGGTAGTGCATTTGAGACAAAATTGATTTCAAGATTCCGTAATATGTATAATAATGAATTATAAATTCAAGACTATAAAGTCAAAATTAAATAAAATGAAGAAATTCTACTTTTTAATACAGTAATAGAAGTGTGTTTTAAAAATTTGATTATATTAAATTTATTTAGAACTAGTTGATAACCCGGTTTTGCTCGGGATCCATATTTTTTCATATTCCTGCCTCCGTTTTTTTCAACAAATATTGTCACCAACTTCCCCCAACAAACATAAATATCCTTTCAAATCTAGCTTTTTTATTACCTCATAATAGTGTGGTTTGAAAGAAAATGCAAGAAGTTTGGAAAATGAACATTTATTTTCAACGATGAGCCGTATGTGTACAGGAATTCCCCCATGTTGCCAATTAAAAATATAAACTTTAAAAAATCTTTAGGATGAACAAACTGTCAATAAAAATGTGTTGCAAAATAAAACACCATAAGATAAAAAGAAGAAAGAAAAAGATGCAAGAAATGATTTTTTTTTTAGGTGCTTATAAATTAAAACACGGAAGCTCGCTAAGTAAATTATTTGCAAAAGAAAAAATAAAATCTTTTATTCAAACTAGCTTCTGTTACTACGGCTCAAAAATCTAATACTAATAAAGATGAATGTTTGTGTGTCTGTCTGGGTCTACAGAACAGACCGTTGGAACTACCACAAAAAAAATTTTCCCTCTAAATTTTAAACTATTTTTTCATTGATTATGTTAAGATAAATGCTGATTTTTTTACAATTTTCTAACATTTTAAACTCATTTTATGCGTAAACCACTTCTATTCCATTTTGAAATGCGAAAAGTGACTTTTCCTCTGATATTAAACTTAATGCTATATGACTTTTTTAGCTGAATTTTATCAGAATTTTATTACTGTTTCAAATTATACATGCTTTACCAATCCTTCAACAAACACAATTAGAATACCACAATCAGAGTGAAACAGATAATGAAGCATCAAATTAAAAAATAATTGAAATAGCTTTTCGCTGTTATAAATGTTTTTAAACATAAATTTGCAATGTTTTCTGATTGCATATGATTCATGTTGTTTTAAAGACTGTCTAATATTGGTGCGAATTATAGAGTTTATTACTTTTTTATTTCAAAAAAATTCCTTTATTCTTATACCATTTTATCAAAATTAAATGGCATTTCAAATTGTAATAAAAATTTCAAATTAATATTTGAGCATAAGCAGCTAAAAACTGCATTCATTTACTGTTCTTTGAACTTTAAATTTCATTTACAAACTGGAAACTTGGATTTATGCATCTAAAGATGATCTTTTTTAGTATTTCATATTGGATGCATCTCTATTTCATTTTTGATTTTCGAACTAATTGTTTTATCTAAAAAAATTAGCGAAAAGTTCATTTTTTCATGACATTTTACTTAATTCATAATAATCATGTATTTGTTTGAGTTTTCAGATTTTTTTTCTTTCAAAAATGATAGTTTATAAGTTTTAAAAAATTCAAAGCAGAAATAACTTTATCGGATAAATAGCTTTATTTACAAATTATTAACATTAAATAAACAACTATTTCAAACATCCTACATATGTTTCATTTTTTGATATAACTGAATCATCTGAAGTTATAAGCTCTAATATGGGCGAACCAGCGGGTCGCCGAAGGTGGCTAGTATATGATAAAGAGGGGGGGAAAAATTTAATGCAAGAATAAAGAGAAGAAAATTTTAAAATGTAAGCACACCTGATGTGAATGATTAATAAATATTACGGGAAAAAGAAAATTGGCTAAAATCAGCAAAAGCGACTGAATTTATCATTTAAAATTAAATAATTAAAAATCTCCTTTGAATTTTAAAATAATTTTTATGGCATTATCTCTCTTTTGTGCTAATCCATCACTGTGCCAAATTTGGTCTTGGTACAGCAAACAGTCTGAGCAGTGGTGAATCCAGGATTCGGTCTGGGGCTGAGGTCATAAAAATTTTTTATCGTAGTGACACATGTCGAACCTCATGGCTTATGTAAACCAAAACACTTTAACTTTGCAGACTTGTCTCACCTGATAATAAGAATCATAAAGAACACTCCAATTCTTTTGATAATTTAATAAAAAATACGATGAAATAACTAGCCAAAAAATGTTTTTGACCGCGTCAACGCTACAAGTACAAGTGGAATGACTAGAAAAGTAGGAAAATTTTTGAGCCTGTCAAGCCAGAAAGCAATGATGTCACGATTTTATTTATTTTTTAAAAAAGAAAATTAAGAACAAAACAGTTGTAGTGATTTTAAATAAAATCAAGAATTTTCGTTTAGCTCTGGGGGGGCCGGCAGCCTGATAGCCCCCCCCCCCCCTGGATTCACCTCTGAGTCCAAGTGTGCATAAAGAAAAGGAAAAAGAAAAACGAATTTACATGCTCAAAAACAATTGCTCTTTTATATATTTAGAGATTTTTTTTTCAGCGCTTGGAAAGAAGAGTGTAATAACTGTATTTGACTTGTATCCGTTTTTCTCTTCTTTTATGGAAAGAACAAATAATAAAAAAAAGGACTTCAGTTTAGTACTGGGCTTCTTAAACTAAACACTTACAATTCCTTTTTAGGTGAAAAATGCTTGTTATCCAGTTTCCATCATAAAAATTTTGCTGCTACCATTACGTTAAAAAATAAATTAATTGGAATTTTCATGCAAGATAAATTGAAGAAAATAAAAAATAATCACATAAAATTATTACCAAACATTTAAGACAATGTGATTTGCTTAACTATTTTTGCTTACATATGTTAGAAAATTTGAAAGAAGTCTGTCTAATGATTTTGTAACCCACATTAAATGTATGTTTAAATTCTCACACTGGTGAGGTTTTTAAATAGATTCAATAGTCCTACTTTACTGACTTGTTAATAAAATAAAATTGCAGATTACAATTCACTACCTCAGATATGCAAATTTTTGTCAAGGCAATTTTAAACATATTAAGTATATCTTGATTGCTCTGTATTTCCATGTATATATATTAGGGATGTTACGAATGTGCTTTAGGGATGTAACATTGTGCTTTGGCCGAATATTCACTTTGTATAAAAGCATTTTACTTTTGATTAGAAATAAAATATTACTCATATTTTTAATAAATTAAAGATTAATAAAATGATTATTATTTGTACATTTTAAAAAATGTTAACATCTTGATGCATTTTTGTAATATTTTAAACTATTTTAATTCCAATAATATGAAAGAAGAAACCCTCTACATTTTTGGATTGCTTCACGGAAATAAATATCATTATGGAATATGACTATGACAAACACAAAAGAAAATTAGGTGGATAAATTAAAATTATTAGAAGTTAAATTGCTATTTTGATAAAGAACTTCTAACAGCTGGAATGGAGTGTCCACTTAATTGGTGAACAAATGCAAAGAAAAAAAAACCCCCCCCCCCCACACACACACAAGAGAGAGAGAGATTCGCAAACTAAGTAATAAAATATCATTCAGCTCCTGTAAGCACAATATCTATTGAACATTTGAATGAGTGATTGGAAAAAGGGTAAGATTTCACTGGAATGGTATCTTTTTTTTTTCAGTTACCCAATCATTTATTTTCTGACTCTGATAATATATAAGAAACAAATTGGATCATACTTTTTCCTGGAAAATGCTGATAATTTATTGTTCTTGCATCATAATTTCAGGCTTTACAATGACAAATGATATACAAGATTATTAAATATACCAAATGTAATTCTGCACGATATTCTTTGTTAAATATGTATATAAAAGCACAATTAATATTATCCCGAAATTATTCGGCCGAATATCTGGAAAAAGGGCCGAATATTTGTTACATCCCTAATATATAGTTACATTTTAGGAATTGTCTTCTAGTGAAAATACATTCTCAACAACTGCAAAGATTTTGCTGATTGCAGAAATATTGAAACAGCTTTGATATACGACATCACTGGCAATTATCTTGTATTGACGACTTTTTGTAAGTTGCCTAACTGAACATTGTATCCTTAAGTCGCCAAAACAAAGCTAATGGGATCTTATATTGAAGCTGTTGAAAAAAGTTGCCAAAACAGAATTGTCGCCAGTGATGCCTTATATCAAAGCTGTATCGGAATATCTATGAAGGCAGCAAAAGTTTTTTGGTGTCTGAGTTTTAACCTGTCCGAAAAGAAAAATTATGAATTAATCCTTTTTTTTAAAGATTATTGATTTTATTATTGAATTAATAACTTTGTGTTTTGACACAATTGTTTATTTCTTATTTGTAAATACAATCGGAAGAATAGCTGTTTAAACCATGAACTGCTAACATATTCTCTGTTGAGAATAATTTATATTGAATGTACCTCTATGATTTTGAAAGGTATCTTTTTTAGTTTTCTAATTTTTGTAGAAGTTTTCAGTTTGGAGGCTAATTTGGTGTCCTTTCTTAATATTTTAGTACTTTTTATTAACTTTTAACAGAAACATTCAAGTATTGCTATTCCTCATTTTGTACTTTTTGTTATCTTAACAGTCAATTGATATTTCTTTTTCAGGGATGTGATCGTCAAGCTTTAGTTTGGGACATGAGAACTGGCCACTGTGTGCAACAATTTGAAGGCCATGAATCGGATATTAATTCTGTTAAGTTTTATCCTAGTGGAGATGCTATTGCCACAGGTTCTGATGATTCTACAGTAAGTTACCTTTCTCATTAATTCTTAATTGATCTGAAAAAAGTCTTATTCTTTTAACCTATGTATTTATTATCTTAACAATTTTTACATTTCTGATTTTTAACTTTTAAAAACTGCTACTTTTGCTGAAACAGTTCGTTCAGTTTTGAAAAGCAAATTGCTGCTGTGTTATTATTTAGAATTTGTATCTGATCATTTTCTTTTATATATCCTTAAACATTTTGTTTACTCATTAATTCTCAAACTGATATTTATTTCTAAATCTTTATTTTAGAAGTTGAGCATAAATTCACCTTTGATAACTGTATTATTTGTTTTGTTTCTATCCATTTTTTGCCAGGATTAATATAGATGTTCTACACATCCACTATGAAAATTACCACTATGCCGCACACTCCCTATTATAAACATAAAAGATTCATTACAATGTGCAAGTAATGAACTTTTTATGAACTTACTCATGTTTTGAGATATAGAAGACAGACTCTTCACTACCACAGCTCAATATCTATATTCTGTCCTTCTTTCAGTTATTGCGTCATCTCTACCCAATCATGTTCCAACAAAAAAAAAAAAAAAAAGGAAGAATATAATTACAACTTTTCTTAATCGGGAAATTTTGTGATGTTATTGAAGCAAAAGAAAGGGATGGGGAAGAATTGTAACTTTACAAGGACTCTGCCCCACTTTCTAAATATGGTTGCCCAGTCTCTTCTTGATATTGTATTTGCCATCTTATTAACCACATACTAAACTAAAAACGCTGTGTAATAAAGAGAAATCAGTAACGATGACTTAATGTTGCTGTACATAAATCTTTAATGTAACTATCTACAGTTGCTGTAAAATTTTAAGAACATCTCATTGAAATTGCATTTAGAGATTGAATAAATATGTGAATATAAGGGAGTATTTTTTAGATTTTTCAAAGCAAGGACAAAACTGCAATTTTCACATACATTTTTACATATCTACACATAACTTTTTCTGTTACGAAGTACGTTCTATGGAGAAAAAAGTGATTTTGGTCAAAATTTTGCAGCACAAACTCTAGTTCTCTTTATTTCACCCTTGAACTTATGTTATGTGGATCGCGATTGATGATGAAATTGCTGTCACAAAATCTGATTTACAAATGATTTGCTTTATTGTTGCTTCAGATTGTTGAGTTTTTAGTATGGGAATAATATAAAAAATAGAAGGAAATTGTTACAATCATTAACAGACAGTACTATAAATCTGCTGCACCAATAGACAAGCTATTATTCTTCTTATAAAAGGAACTAAGTCTCTTGACCTTTATATAATTTGAGTCAATTTTGTTGGTAATCATTTTGAATAGGATTTTCCCAAAGTAGTGAAGATGGTAGCAGAAAGGATATGTCGAGTATAAAGAAAAAGGACTTTAATGTTATTTTATAATGTTGCTTTTCTTATTAATTTACTGTGGTTTTAAAAAATTACAATGTTTTTTCCCCCAAGAATTTGTGTGTGTATCCATTGTAAACTTTGATCTTCATAATTTGACCCTTTTTAGTCATTCTGTACGAGATGCTTGCATTACAAGATGTATGAGAGGAAAGTCATGTAGACTTACTAGTCTGAACTAATAAAATGGGTTTGAGTGCATATCACTAAGAAAATTTGGGATGATCAGCTTTGTAATGTTATGCAAATCTGTACAGTTTGGGCATGCTGTGTAAATTGATAGAACTAAATGATAAAATATGTAATTAAAATAAATCCAAGGAGTTGAGTTTCTTTTTTATACTTTAAACCTTTTCTGCTATTTCTCTCAACTAAAATGGCACAATTGGCCACATTTTTAAACTCTCATACATTTTGAAAAATGGGTAAAAACTATATACAATTTGATAGCTTGGATTAAAATGTACATTTGCAACTTTTCTCTTGGTAAACTGTGACTTAAATTGTATTTTGCAGTGCCGCTTATTTGATTTGCGGGCAGATCGAGAAGTGGCAGTTTATTCCAAACAAAGTATTATATTTGGTGTTAACTCTGTTGACTTCTCAGTGAGTGGTAAGTATTAAATTAAATATTTGATATTTATTGTTTTGATCATGGTTTGTGTTATGTATAAAACTTGTAGAATGAGATTGAGATTTGCCAGTAATTCTTTTATAACTGTTGTATAACATGCTATATTTGTAAAAAAAAAAAAAAGTTTGCTGTGGTTATTCTGGGAGAAATATTTAGTCATTTGTGATAAGTTTATGATAAAAATAGAACATATCTGCTTTATCAAGTAGGTAGAGCCGTATTGTTGCCTGGGCCTTTTCTCTGTCATATTATATGCATCACCTCTATTTAAATGTAGTTCTTTTTTAAATTAATATGAGTATGACTTTCATGTATAGACATGCATGAATATTGTTTTTTCTTTTGTTATTGTTTGTTTATTGACCATAAGCATTATAATGTATATAGATGCCTAGTAATGAGATGATCCTGAAAAAATTATTTAGCAGTTGTACCAACAAAGGATAATAACATTAATCATTACTACACATGATGGCTATAGCCATGCACATTTCTATAAAAAAGTATCTACAAGAAATGAAAGTGTGCTGCTGAGGTTAAGTTAGTTGTGCTGCTGCATTTGTACATTGTAACTTGAATAAGTATATTATTTTATAAGTATATTTACTTTATCAGTAAATTATTTTGATTGAAATTTGTGAAACATAAATAGAGAATTTACATCTTGAATCTATTCAAAAGAAAAAAAACTGCTGCATAAATCTCCAACTCATATCAATACCGATAATAAATAAGTGCTCCAAATCTTGTGGCAAAACTGTTAGTTTATTTGAATACACTTCACAATGTCAAAACTAATATGATAAATTCAGGGATGAATGAATTGGAATGTACTCGACATGTTATCATGTGTGTTGATTTATGAGCGAACTGTAGAAATTTGCCCATTCTACTTTAAACAGTTTTTTTTTATTTATTTATTTATTTTTGTTTCCTATTACAACCACTGTGGTTCCTCATGTATCTATTTTATGAGTTATATGTTTTAACTGTTATTAATTCTGATTAGTTTTTTTCTAATGAAGGTCATAGTTTCTCTTTGTTAGTATGTTGATTGCTCAGGATGAATCAGCCATATTGCATTCCTTTACTATCTGCTTGTAAAGATTTATTTATTTATTTATTTTGGTCATTTGAAGCCTAATCTTGCATTGTTTTTCTATAGGACGTTTACTGTTTGCTGGTTATAATGATTACACAGTGAATGTCTGGGATAGTCTAAAATGTGTACGCCTTAGTATCCTATATGGCCATGAAAACAGAGTTACCTGTTTAAAAGTATCTCCAGATGGCACTGCTTTATCTACTGGTAGTTGGGACTTCACTCTCAGGGTAGGTATTAATTACATATATTATTTGATTTTTGAATGCAATTAAAGTTTAAAACTAATCTCATAAGTTCAGTGAAATGGAACTGTCTTGCCAATATTTATTTGAAAAAAAGGTTGAAAGAAATATTTAGATAATATTAATATATTCAATGTGTAATATCCAAATTGCAAGATTTAGCCCTTTTAGTTTTTTGCCCCACCATTTACTGTAATAAATTCTGTACCATATAACATTAAATTATTTTCACACTAGGTAATATAACCAGTGTTGCACAGGTTGAAAATATTTTCATGTTTTTTATTAATAAAAAAATTAACTATTAAATTGTCTCAAAACTTTCCTTGTGCGGCATTTATAAGCAAAATTTGAAATACTTATTATTAAGCAAAGGTAACAATTATCATATATCAAGGCAGCTCTTGATGGCTATGTGGCGTAAACATCATACGCATGAAAGTGAAAATATTTTCAGTATTGGCACTTGATGGAATACAAATGTGCAAATAAATAGATGCATTTTATTAAAAAAATGCATACAATATTTTTTAAAGTTGGAAATACTTCAGTATAAAATATTATAATACACAGAATCCTGTTATCTGCAACTTTATTTTCAATTAAAATGAGAATACCTGTTAAACTAAACAATTTTTAGTTAATTTACAGACTGTACCAAACAACTGTTTAAACCTCCTGATAGCCAAGTTTTAAAGAATGATGCAAAATTTAATTAAACGTTACAAGTGGCAACCGAGATACAAATAAATAAAATGGATTAAAATATCTATGATATTTTTATTCAGTAAGAATGGTGATATTAAAGATAAAATATTTTTTCCTTCACATGGAAATGTAGTTTTAATTAAATTAACTATTTAATTAGAAGCCACAAAACCTTCCTCTTGATTCATAGTATTTATTTGTTAGCAAAATTTGAAGAAAATCTATTCAGTAGATTGGATTTAATTGTTAAGTTTAAAAAAGACAAAAATATTCATTTATTATATGCAAATACTTGACTATATCCATGAAAGGATTGTAGTAAGTTTTACATTTGTAATAAGTTTTTTTAAACATTTCTCCCATTTTGGTCCAACACTAAAATTTAAAAATAAATTTGAAAACATTGTACAAATTAATTATGAATAAAAAGAAGTTCAATTTAAAATAGTTGTTCAACAAATTTTGATAAAATGTTTTAAATCTAGATGATTATATTAATTTTTGCATTGAAATACTGAAGAGTTAGAACATAGGCAGTGGAATTTTTAGTGGCCCTCAGCATTATCCCATGCGGCTCATGGGTTTGCTACCCACAGTTTAAGAAACTCTTTAAAAAATTGCTTTTTTTAGTAATTCCAGTAATTTGCTGAAGATCAAGGCTACGTCTGCACCAATAATAGATCATTTAATAGAATTGATACCTAAATAATTGGTTTTCTTTATTTAAGGCTACTGAATGAGTGACCTAAGTGGGTTCATTTGAGGCAGTCTTGGCCCAATAATTTTTTAGATGGGCCTTTTCTGATATTGTCAAAGAATTGCTTAATCTTGCTTTTTCACTTTAAATAGTTATTTTTTTATTCGTCACTTTGTAGTGAATTGTTTGAGTGGGATCGTGCGACCTGTTGTTTGGACCACACGGCTTCAGCTGGGTCGGGCTAACTATGTATGTTATTTGAGGCCACTCTAACCTCCACTTCCATTCTAATCTATTGTCAACAAAGATCTTTAGATTGTAGCCTGAAGAGTTTAAAGAGCATTTTAACTTTTTTTTCATTTGTTACGACTTTTCTTGTTGTAATTTTGAAAAAATCAAATTTGATCTTATTATTTCTGTAGCTTTGGATGTTTATCTAATATATGAACCTGCTTTTATGAAATGGCTGCCAAAATGCCCTTATTGTTGCTCTTTCTGGCAGTGTAGAAACTAAACCTAACAACTTATAATTAAAATTCTGGAAAAATATTTATGATAATGAACTAAAAGTTGGAAGACTAAGAAGTAAGTAAAATAAAAAAAATCTAAAATTCTGGACTAATAAAAAACTTTTAATATCTAAAATTGTAATCTAATGGTTAAAATCTAAAATTATACACAATTTTATTAGTTTACAATTTTTGTTGTACATTAATAAATTTGTATTGCTAAAAACTGTTTTCACTAAATTTATTTGGATATAATTCACATATTAATCTTTTGCTTTACAGGTTTGGGCTTAAGTCTCTCTCTATGGATGAATGGCTGAAATGTCTTTAACCAGAGTGTTTGCATTTTAAAGACAAACATCGAGATCTCTATCTTTTCAGATTTTCTTTTCAGTATGATTGCCAACTCCACCTTCACAAAATCTGTGGATGGGTTTTTAGTGTTGGCGAATCTTAGCAATCAACTGTTGTTGATGTTTAACAAAAGAATCACGCAGGCCAGGTATCTGTTTCTAGTCATTTTTCTGCTGGTCATGGTCAAATCCTATGCTAGTGTGCAATATGATGAGCAGTTGGAAATAAAGTGTTGTTTCATACCTGAGGGTATTTAGCTGCCTAGATGCAGTGAAAAAGAGTAGATGGTATTTATAAAATTATTTTTAATATGTCTTAAAATGTATATTTATGTTGTGTGTTAATAATATGTGGATATTTTGTTATTTTAGCTGTGCAGTTGAGCTTGCAATATTTTTATTTAGGAGTTTTCCGTGTTCTTTCTATCTATTGGTTTTGTTTTATTTTAGAAACCTAATCGGTGATCATTTGTTTTTTTAGAGGTTGTTATTGTACATATATGTTGAAAAAGAGTGTTTTCTTATACAAAATATGTATATTGAAAAATTTTCTAAGTGATATTTAGTACTTTTTGGATTTCACAGAATTATTGAAACAATTTTTGTTATGAACAACCGTTGTACATACGATATCATTTCATAAAACTTTTTTGCTTAAAGTTGCAATACAATAGTAAGAATATTGTCTTTAAATATTTATCAATATATTGGAATAAATCATTAAATATAATTTTGCATAAAAATGTAGGATGTCTTAGATTGTTTAATTCATGTTTTTAAAATTTCCCCCCTTTTCTTTAATATTAAACTACTATTTATTTTTTTCTTTTATTTACCATTTAATCTTGTTAATATCATTTTTACGCATTCTATACTTCAGTCATTGCTGGCATTATGGAGAACATCATTATTTCCTTACGATTTTTTTTTTCTATAATTGAAACAAAGTCAGTGCACAGAATTATTGACTTAAGCATTACAAATTCAAATGCATTATAAAAGGTATTAATTTTAGCTGCAAAAATTTCTTGAAATTTCTTTTGTTTAAATAAATAGTTCCAATAATCAATGTGAAGGTTAAAAAAATCAATAATAAATTAAATCACTTAACAATGACAATCTAGACCTTTATACATTAACCTGTGATAAAATATTTATTCAAGGATAAATGAAAGTAGAAAACATCATGAAACAATTTTCTACTGTTGATTGTAGAATGTATGCCTCTTACTTTTTATTGGCTTTCAACAAATAAATCAACATTATAAAAATGTTTGTTTTATGTCTATTTTATAGTGATTATGTATCTATATTTAACAATGTTTCTTTTTCGTGATATTTTCTAACATATTTCCTATATTACTTTCTTTTGTATATGTTATTATCTGTAGTTATCAGCTTAAAACAAGTAATATATAAAAAGTATATATGGCAATGGTGTTAATTATAATGAACTTACAAATAGTTTTTTTTCTTCTTGTGATTTCTTTTCATTGGCTTAACATTTGTGGCAAAGAATCTCATAAAAATCCTGTTAATGCTTGAATGCTTTTAATTCCTTGATTTTTAGATAATTCAACTAACTTTTAATTTGTTTAAAGCAAACATTTTCTAATTTTTGTTGGAAATTTTTGCATTTATATTACAATATATTTTCCAATGCTCATTTTCTTTAGTTGTGTTAAGTGTGCTAACCCAAGTAGTTTTGAATAGTTAAATGTGAAACAGAATACAAGTTAATCCTTCCATAACAAGCTTTGAATGGCCAAATTATGGACTTGCTTCTTCCCAATGTTTATTATTAGATTCTTCTGAAAAATTACCACATAAAATATAAAATTTGTTCACATCTACCTCAAGACAACATGATAAATATTTTGAACAAAATCTGAAAATAGAAGTTAATGGTAGTCGTTATGTGTGCAATTATTAAAAGCTCTTATTTTCAGTTATTGTATAATCAACTGTTTAGCATAAGTAGCATGATTTGAATAAGCACATGGATACTAATGAGTGATTTTTATATGGAACTGGAAAAACATTTCACATTTTTCTTTATTGGTTGGTTTGATTATTTTAATTAGTCTGTACAGTGGCATAACTATAAGGTGGACTATAGGACTGGGAAAATGCCAGTAACCCATGACCTTTAAGGGACCCTGACCCGAGCTGTTACAATTACATAGACATATACATATTGCTTCTGTCATACCCTCCGTCAATGAAAAGTAAATAAATGTGTCTATAATATCTATGCTGTACCAAATAGCAAAAAAATAAATTATATCTTTCCACTGGCATGCCTTCAGTCAGTGTAAAAAGTGCATTTCCTTACTCAGTCTATATTATAAGCTCCTTTAAAATCAACTTACAGTAATATAAAGAGTGATTAAGTATCTGAAAAAAATGAAGTACTTTTATAAATAATAGTGATGAATTTGATTTTCTAAGGGCCCCACCTTAAAATTTGTCAGGGGCCCATATTATCTAGTTACGCCCCTGAGTCAGTATGTTCATTCTCTGTAATTTGTTTCTTTGTGTGACAAGAACACTTCCCTTCTAAATTTACTTGTGTAAAGTGCATTTAACATTTTGTTCAATATTTGCATTTTGTTGAAAACATTTTATTATTTCCTTCCTTTTGGATGTTTATCATTTCATAAGAGGTGATTTTTTTTATTTTCACAGATTACATGAAAAAGAAGTCTTTAGAAGAGAACTTTAGCTTTTATCAATTTTTATTACCTTTATTTATGACTGTGTTTGCATGTTTCTCAAATTTGGAAGTGGTGCATTCAGCATTGAGATCTTTGTCTGACATTTGTCTTTAACAAAGAGTTAGAAGAAACAGTGCATACATGATGTGTAATGTTATGCCATTTGTCAAGTCTTTTAAAACTATGAATGACAGAAAAGACATTGTTGAAAGGTTTTGATAAGACTATTAATTCTTTATTGGTCATTCTTAAAACTGAATCCAACTTTCCCCACCCTTCCATTTTGCTGCTTTTAATGGAATTCTCATAACTCAAGAAAATGATGAATTTGGATGTAATTGATTTGTGAAAATAAAATATTTCTATACTTCTCATATTTTTAAAAAAACATTAAGATATTCCATTTTTAGAAATCAATGCAAAGTCATGCAAATAGCATTCGATTATTTCTATCTAATGGCAGAATTAATTCATTTTGTCGATTCTAAAAATTTTCTCAAATGAATGCTTTGTGAAGAACTATCATGAAAAATTTTTAAAATATATGGTATGAAAATTTGTGAAAAATAATATAGGAAAGGCAGATATGCTGCATAATTTGTCATCTTAAAATATTGAGAAATTTAAAGAAAATTAGCAGGTTTTTTTTTTTTTTTAAATTTTAAATGCAGGTATTCTCAGGTTTATTTTTTAAATCATTTTTTATGTTTTATTTCCATGAGTCATTGTAATTGACTGTGCATTTATATTCCAAATGTTGTGTCATCTAGACAATGTGTTCCAAACTGTGTTTTGTTGAGCATTTTGATATAAAATTGTGCAATAACATTAGTTTGTGGTAAAGCTCTAGAATGTCTGTGTTTTTAGTTGTAATGAAAGGTAATGTACTGTTTGAGGTAATTGTGCTTTATTAACAAGTTATTCATGAATCTTGTTAACTGCTTTCTGATCTATCCCAAAATTGGTTAGAGTTCATTGAATTTACAGGCTTATTTCAAACCATCCTAAAGAAGAAAAAAATATTGTTTCTTTCAAATTTTTTAATAGAGTGGAATTGCATTGTTTAAATGTGTAATACCACGTCTGCATGGTAAATAACTTTAAAATATTGTTTTACATTAGTGTTAGACAGAAACATACTTATCTCTACAATTTTTTAAATTTGGCGTGTTTAGTTTGCAGACTTGTTACCAATCAAAGCAGTAGCGTGTTAAAGCAATGTCATAAATTTATTTTTATGTAATTCATAATATTTTGCCATTTTTGTGAACCTCTTATGTGTTTGCATGTTCACTGTTCTATGCATGAATAATATGTTAAATATCCGTGCACATTGGATTTTATACCTTCGCACATTTTATCTAGCGTGTTTTTATTATATAATAATAATACTCCTTTTTATATATTCATTTTTATATATCAGTATAATCCCTTCCTCCTCAATTGAATGAAAGTTTGACGAGTTGAATTGCTTCTATTAATTTTTTTTATATTGTTTTCAAATTATTTGTATTGAAAAATGGCCGTATGTTTAGATTTATGAACTTTTTACAAGTAATACAACAGTGGCGGCAACTCGGGAAAGTCGCCTCCTCCCCCCAATTTTTATGGATAAATTTTTATTTCATTTTAGCTGCCTAAAATTAGGAATTATATAAAAAAATAAATTCAGGGAAAGCTAGCTAATTTTGTGACTAAATTTTTTAAGATTTTTGCCCTCTAAACTTCGGGGTACTTTTAGGTGTCTATAAATTTTTCACCTCCCCACTTTTGCCACCACTGTAATACAGTGACTGAAAATGATTTATGCATGCTTTGGTTATTTGAATGAAAAGTTTACCATATTTACTCCACCTTTTTCTAAGAATTTATCAAAAAAAGGAGAAGACTATTTATTAATCTAGTGGCTTTAATTTTGTTGATAAATTTGTTTTAATCGAGAAATTCAGTAAATACTGCATTTTTATTTCTTGAATGTCTTTTATTATCCAAAGAAGAGTTTATTGTTTAAGAGTTACTTTTCGGAAATATTGAGAACAAATTGTGCATTACTGAAACATTAACTGTTATATTGTTTTGGTAATAATCTGTGTAATGAGCAACTATTCTTTTGAGATTCGTAAAATTTTAGCATTTGGAGTCTTTGAATTTAAACATTTCAAGTGCTCCATATGTGGTTCATATGTTGACTTTTCAGTTAATTAATTTGTTTCATCTGCTGCCGAGTTTCGTTATATAGTCAGAGCTGAGCTCAGATATTTCATTTTCCTATTATATATTATGGCAAGTTTAGAGCATGGCATGTGTATGTATCTTGTTTCCCATCTGGAGTATTTTGTTGCATTAACATTTTGACGAGTTGAATTCATTTAAAAAAATTTTATTGAAAATGCGTCGAGTTAACAAGTCTGCAGTATGTTAAAAATATTATTAGAATTTTAAATAACAGGAACAGGAGTGATGTTAGTCTGCCCGACGGCGAAGCGCAATCTGCTGTGCGGAGAGGGGGGTAATAAAATTTGTCACAAATCTTTGCCAAATCTTTATTTATCTACTTGTTAGATACCCTGTTGAATGAAGGGTGCAAAAATTTTCCCTAATGGGGGGCGGGCACAGCATCTCCGACAAGGGGCTTTGGTCCTCCCACTGGTGCCGTCCCTGAAAAAGCACTGTTGGTTCTGTTGAGCATCCATATCAAAAAGTATATACATTTGTTAAATGTTGCGTCATTCAAATTCATTTTTTAAGTAGGGTTTTTACTGAAGAACTTTAAAGGAGAATTTGTAATTTTGTATCTGAAAATCGTATCTCGCTGAAATGTCTTGATATGTGCTGATGACACTTATATCACAATCTTTAGTAAAATATCAAAATAATCCAATTTTGTTGCAACGTTTCTTTTAAAATTTGGTACTTCTGCCTGCATTTATGCTGTTATATTATTAAAATTATGATTTTGGAACTAATCTGAACTTGCAAGAGTCATACTTATGCATACATGAAAAATACAGGATGTTCATAAAGTCCCATTACAAGTCTCTACCAGAGAACTGCTATTGTATATTAAATGATAAAAAAGAACATTTTTATCACATGACACTGAAAAGCATCTTGAATATATTATTAGTACTATATTGAATTAATCTCTTTTAATTGACCATGTGTCTTATCCTTAAAAGTTTTTGGTAAACACCCTATTGAAATCCTTCAGTTCTTCTTCGTACCAAACATATTTTGTAAGTGCTGCAATAATAAATCTTAATTTAAAATAAATTGTAAACCCAAAAAGAATTAGCAATTGAATTTGTTTTTGGATCTCATTCAATTTCTGCTAAACATCTTTTTAAAGTCACAAAGAGTATAAGTGAAAAGTTTATGTATGTTTAGTGAAAGCTTTTACTTTAGTGATAAAATCTGCTATGAATCTCTGTCATTTCCTTAATTGATGAAATGAGATTCATTAGATCTCATTGTATATAGAATTAGTGAAAAAAAATTATTAAAAATGTACTTTTGTTTTTGAAAATTGTATTGTTGAATAGTTAATACTTTGTTAAAAAGTAGTTGTATTGATTGTGGACCATGCTGTGAGAAATGTATCATATTTGCAGCTATGCATCCAGACAAGTTGTATAAGCTTGTACAGAAAAATATTAAAAGTTGACTGAAATAAAAACAATTGTTAGTGTTTTATTGCATTTTGTGTTTTTCTTATATTTTTCACTCTAGGAAAATTGTATTAAACGAAAAAAGGATTCATTTTCCCAATTTTTATTTTCTCGTGTATGAAGCATAACAAAGAGAAATATTGTAATCATCAAAAAATTAAATCTCGAAATTTTCATGAATCTGAATGTTTGAGACATCCCCGATTTGCCCCCAAAAACGGAACTAGCTAGATTAATGAAATTAGGTATGTGGTTTTGACTATCAAATTTTAGATCTAGTTGTTCAATGGGAAGTCTAAGTGCAAATTTTAATCTCGTCGCTCTACTACGAAGCTAAACACACCATATTTTACAAGTATATGAGAAAGTTGAACGAAAAATAATCCTACTAATTTGATGGATATTGAATTTCACAGAGCCTGATCGGTTCAGAAACGAAAGGCATTCAAAGACTCTTTTCATCAACAAATTATTGATTTACCTTACATTTTAAAAAGAATTACATGAATTCATTTTGGAAACCCAATAAATAATTGATAATTTACTGCCTGTATTTACAGTATAGTCCCACTAATCCAGATCCTGTTCCTCCAGACATACAGTTAATCCAAACGGGACTTTTTTTTAAGCAGAATATACTACCAATAAATTCTAATTATGTACAAAGACGTTTTGTTAATTCTCTTGCATCAGTTCGTGGATTAAAAAATGTAGGTGTATGTACACAGTAATATTAAAACTAAAATTCAGCTGTAGGGAAAGTTGCATGAACTTATGAAAAATAACATCGATTTTTATAGTTTTACATCTAAAACTTGTATTAAGTGCATTTTAAGGCAAATTTCTGTTTAATCTAGAAGGGTCCAGTCCTATCTAGTCTGGATTAGTGGGACTCTACTGTATATCTCTTGCTTGGTTTTCATTGTAAGCACCAGTTCTTTACTCTAGAAACTCAATTTTATCAGATTGTTCTCCCCTTTTTAATAAGCTTGAAAAGCTCTTACAAACATTCAGAGATCGAAAATGAACTATGTTGCCCACTAAAAGTTTATGCAGTTATCAGCATCTTGTTCTAGAAACCGTAAATAATTGTGTAAAAGTTACCACTTTCAAAGTTTTGTTTCGATTTTCATTCTCATCCGTCTGCTACTGCTGCTGATATTCCTTTTGGTTCCCGCTTTCGCTTTTTCATCTCTCCTACGAGGTGGTGCCAACAAATGGCAGTAAGATGCAGCGGCGATTTTTCGCACAAGCGCTCGCCTTTTGCCTCGAAATCTCTTCGACGTAATTTGATTGATTGAGATGGGATTTTTAGCAACAAAGGCCATTATCCCCTAATGCCAAAAAGATGCACTCAATAAATGTAAAAAAAGATGCCCTCAATAAATGTCAAAAAAGATGCGCTTAATAAATGTCAAAAGACTTCAGAGATCTCTTCGACGTATTTCGTACCGTTAAGCTGACAGCGAATTTACGCCATTGAGGCAAAGAGAAGGGCCTCGAAACAATTTTACACTTGTGGCCTCGTATTATCAAAATCCGCCATTGGTAAGATGCAGTTCTACAGGTTATTCAAACTGATATAATTGACTGTTCAAAATTAGATGGAAGCAGAACTCCGTTACTGTTATTATTGTTTAATGGCAGTGAAGTACTCGTTTACAGTATTATCGTATCTTTGATTAGAAAGTTAGATTCGCTATTTCGCTCTCCATCCCATGGCCAAGACAAGAGTATGGAGCCCTAAAATTGGGATCCATTTCATCTAGACCTTGTCTCCTCCATCGCTACGCCACTGTGGTCTGAAAGAAAACACAAAGGCGCTAGAGAGATCGTGATAGTGAAACCGAGGAGAAATCGAAAATATGAAAATGGAGTGCAAGTTTAATAAAGAAAAAAACTAAGAATTGCAATAATTGCTCAGAACAGCAGCTGGCAGATTATGCGGAGCTGCGGCGATGGAGATATTAGCGAACGCTCTGGAATACACTGGACATAACGAGCATTTTCCCAGCAGCAAGCGAAAATTTTGCAACAAGTTCAGATTCAATTGGAGTCTCTGACATGAGATTCCTAAATTGACCCCAAATAAGAAATCGAAACCTGATAAATCGGGCAATCGTAATGACTGAGCTGCAAGACGACCTTGCCCAATCCACTGATGAGAAAAGTACACGTGTACTTCTTGCCCAAAATGGATGTGCACTAACACATGCTAGAACCATACCCGCCGGCGGATGTCATTTGGAAAATTTTCTAGCAAATCGGACAGTACCTCCTGCAGAAACATACAAGCATTTTCTTCCGTCAAGTCGTTCAGGCAGAAAAGAAGATCCTGTTAGATGATCTCCAATTCCTGCCAAAGGAAGATGGGAAAGTTTGCTAATGCACTTGTGAGTAAGTGACATATGGATTTGCTTTCGCTTACACATGTTCATTGTGGTTATCAAATGAATCATCACGCAAGAAAGGTATATTCAACAGTAAAAGCACGTTTGTCTCGTTCTGCTATAGAAAACTGTCGACGAAGTCCAAGCGACGAGGAGCTTTAACTCATTGGACGTTGGCTCATCGTCGTACAGTATGGGTGTAAATTATCTCTTCAGCAACAACCGTGACGTGGAGTACGCCACTCCAAAGCTGGCTCCATGTGCTTGGCTCATCTGCCATCGCATCCAGAATGACCTGTTCCATTCTGGCCACCTTTGCACGACCTGTATCTGACCGAGAAGCAAAAAATAATACCGTTTTAATTAACTGGAAATGAGCAAATGCTTTAGGATCCGGTAATTACTTATGGGGAAGACGAACTTCGCATATTTGGGCTTCCTCTCTGCTATTGCCGTTTGCAGCTACGTAAATGAAATTCGTGTTAGTAAATTGCTGTATCCTCCCATACATTACAACTGCGATTAACAGTTGTACATTGATAAAAAAAAAATTTACAAGGTTGGTGTCAGCAGGTTTTATTCGTTGTGACGTACGTTTGCATGCGTTTTCTTCTTTTTTCCTATTTGGCATTTGTTTATACGGTGTTCTTCCCTCGGTAAAGTAAGATAAGTTTGCAGTTTCATGGCACAAGATCCAATGGAGGACAAACTGCTTCAAATCTTAGTTGAATTCTTATCACAGTGACTTAAACCGGAAATACGCTTTAACGTTTGCTTTTAACGAACATTTCCAAAACATTAAGCATCTTTGCGTTTCACTGCAGACTAAATTATTCTATGACAAAAATTGCTCTGGTAAGTATACTACCGCCTCTTAAAGTTTGTCCCATGTTTGTAAAACCCTTAATGTAACTAAGGTTCGATTGTTGAAATCTTTGATAGATCATTTAAGCAGGATATTGCTTAAGGAATCGATGCCTTCATCAAATCTTAAGGTGAAATTCAATGACATTATCAGGAGGGTAAATGTAAAACAACTCTGTGTAAAATTCGAAGACTAAAATGTATAACTTGTGTTCATGCACTTAAAGGAACAAGGAAATACATTTTGAAAGTGCTGGAAATGGAAAAAAGACATACTTTGTTTTATAAAATTAAAAAAGAGAATTGGATTTTAATAAATTTCAACTTTTTGATTGCTTCATCAGTCAAATCAACAAGAAAATGAGCTTCGCTTTATAAATTTCAGGGAATTTCCTTATTTACACCTTTTGTACTAATTGCTTTTCTTCAATGTGGATTCTTTGATCACTTTATAAACGCAAGCGAAGTTTCTCTAAATACAATCCTTACATTTGTGCATATAAATTATATTTTATAATAGAAACCTGTTTAAAAACAATTCAGTGGAAAAGTCATCATGACAAAATTCACTGAATGGAGATTGAGATGTATGCGGAAAAGTCACTGGTTAGAAACTCATTCCACTGAGGATCCACAACTTATGTAGGCCTGATGAACCTGAAACCTGCTGTGACGTCATGGGTCAATCGTCCCCATTTGTGTGTGGCACGGAAATTTGACGAGTGGGATGTCGTGCTCGGAATCTGACTTAGGCCCAAAATTATGAAGTATGTTCCCAAACAGTTTTATGAGAAATGATTATTTTTATTTCCATAATTCATCTTTAGTGTAATGCTCCTTTTCTGTTTGGTATTTCATATGTTGTGCAATGTTGTGTTTAATTTGACCTAAGCTGGTATCTACTGATAGTTAATGCAACATTTTTTTAAATTTCTTTTCTATTCCACTACGGAGTAATTTATTATTTTATATATTTGAATTTCATATATGGTGCAATATTCTTCTTTATCGTACTTCGTACCTCCCTCATCGCGCAATGCTTTTACTCTATTTTTGTATTCCACTGATTGTGTATTTTTTAAAGTTTTTCTTATGTCTTATATTTAGGTACAATATTTTGCTGTATTGCGGAGGGTCATAAATAGTACAGTGTTTCTAATTAATCTTGTATTCCCTATACTGTGTATATTTTAAACCAGGGGTGGCGAACCTTTATGTATCAACGTGCCATTTTTTCTAAAAAAATGTTTAATGAGGTCATAGACGTGCCGTCAAATAATTTTGACTTCGTGATTATTGGGAAAATAATACTAAATGCTATCAACTCAAAACTCTTTATTGACTACAAAAAAAATACATTTTGCAATGTCTCAGTTATACGCGTAATTCAAATTAAAGTAACATTAGTGTGGCTTCTGTTGTTGCAGATTAGATGGCAAATAACTTATATTAGGGTTGTAAGATGTTACGTTTAGCAGAATGCATGCTGAACTGGAGTCATCTGTCAAACGGTTTCTAAACGAGTCTTTAATGTTATTCAGCTCTGAAAACAATGACTCGCAGGCATAGGTAGATGAAAATATGGTTAAAATAGCACGAGCCAGCTTCTTCAGACAGTTAAATGTGTCTGCATCTCTCGGTTGTAGTCGAAATAGCAAAACTTTACAAAGCATTTCTCGCCAAAAAAGCGAAATATAGCCAAATATTGACATCGAAAACACTCCCCATAGGCGCCTATAGTGGGATTGGTTTTTATGCCCGCGCCCGAACACTCCGTAGCGTAGGATCACTCGCGTTCGTTCGTAATATGCTTCATGGTGAACTTTGTGATCGGTGGTGTGCCCAAAATATTGTGCCGCGTGCCATTGGTTCGCCATCCCTGTCCTACGCCATTAAAATCGGCGGCTGTTTGAAAAAGACAGCCTCCCGTCATATTTTTTATTATTTTTTTTAATAGATGGATTGGGCGCAGTCGGCCCGTCGCTTGGCCTCTCAGATCTCCCTGGATATTTTTTTCTCTGGGGACAGCTAAAAACCGTTGTTTATACTACGATACACCCATCGAGTCATCAGAAGACCTTATCGCCCGAATTAGCGTAGCAGCTGCAGAAAATGTCCGGAATCTTCCAACATGTACGCAATTCATTCTGTCGCCGATGTTTTGCAGCTGGTGGTCGCTCATTTGAGTATTTGTTGTAAAGTTGCGGATAATAAAGATTCTTCGTCCTCAATTATTCGTCTTTACTGTGATCTCCATTTTCATAACGCAAGTGCCCTCTCGTGAGTTGCTTTTCGACCCCACACTGTATGATGAAAGTTTTTTGTTTTGTCGATTTTTATCACACCTTACAGTTTCGACCAACAGTTTAGTTATACCCTGTATAATACAATGGATTTGTTTCCCCTCACCTTCCCATACAGCGTAATACTTACATCTATATTTCTGTCCTTCACATAGCATAATGTCATTATTTTCATTTTCACGACACACATTCGTTTTTAAAAATTAATGTCATAGCAAACAAAAAAATCATAGCAAACATTTTAAATTTAATATCATAGCAAACAAAGAAAGAAATCACGAAATATTTTTTATATCTTTATTATTAGAAAATAACATCTAACATATCTGCATGTTACATTTATGTGAGTTTCAAAAATCTATTGATCGTAATCTGTATTCACATTACAGTCCATAAAATTGTGCTTGAAGCACACAGGCGTAACTCTGAACATAGGTAAGGTAGGCATGAGCGTTTCGATGGCGTCTGTGCGTTCCAACTCCAACAACCTTCTCAATAACTGACCCAGCGTTGTGTCTGGTCGCTTCATCCACTCACTCATTATACATGCAGTTGGACTGAACGCTGGATTGTCTCCAGGGTCAAGCTTGGGCAGTTTATCAGTCATTCCCAGAAGAACTCCTAACATGCACCAATCCCTGCCCATCGAATCCGGTGTATCTAGAATGGCACAAAGGCACTGACAGCTGAGCAAGGGCAACTGCGAAGCATGAAGATCGGACACTAGGACAACCACAGGATTTTGATCATGGAGTATGGCAGGAGAGCTCTCCCTTCGTTGACTGAGTTTGCTGTAGAAATCTTGCAGTATTTGGCATGGCGAGCTTTGCGTTTTGTTACTAGTTGAGCTTGTAATCGTTGGTGGCAGAGATTTTCTTCGCTGCGACAGTTTTTGATTCGAATTTGAGTGTTGATTGTGAAGCGCAAGCGATGGCGACGTCTGACTGTGAGGCATCCTGGGCTTGTTCAAGGCTGCATTCTGAAAATTCAATGAGGGAATTTCTGGTGAGCTAGAGCGATGACTGAACATTAGCACCTCAGCAGCACCGAAGAAAATAATATTAAGCAGAGTCTCATTAGCGCCAGTAACTTGATTTGTAACTGTGCTGTAAACGCCATCTTGCACTAGAGCGTTGATGATGGTTGCTGGTGAATAAGTGTACACATTTTTCGAATGCGATTTAAGCTGAGCACAGCTGAGATAATGTCTTCCCAATATAGCACCAGGACAGACATCAGAAAACATTTGCTCTGCGATGCTTATCAAATCCTCCAAGAAGAAAAAGCTGAAATGAAAATAAAATTAAATTCTCTGAAAGATATTTTGAAACTTTACATGCATCTAGCCACAGGCAATTTCGATCTCAACAATGATCATCCTATTTTAGTGCATAACAGTTCAGAATTGTAATTCTTTTGAATATTAATAGCTTTGAATAATTAATCTGCAGGTTTCAGATATCATTAGTGTCGATAGTAATGTAATCAGCCCTGTCTCGACCTCTCGCCCGAACATCTGGAGCGTTGAATTTCAGAAAATCGAATCATTTCACTTTCCTGCACTAATTTATGGAATAATTTTAAAGTGTCTCTGGAAGTTCTTACCATTCAGGTTTCAGGGTTGCTGGTCCTCTCACTTTGATTTCATAAGCTGTTTCGTCATCGGTCAGTGTCACTAGGCCCTCTAAGAGACCGCTGCTGTATTTGCTTCCGTAATACCATTGATACAAATCGCATTCAGGATCGCCATTTTCTTTTATTGCCCTTCGCAGATTGACCTGGAAATATTTTACCATTAGAACCTTTATTTTGTTGCTAAAATTGACTTCTAACATTTTCATTTAATACAAATTGCATCTAATGAAACTCTTTTAGGAGAATACCATCAAAAACTCTTGCTTTTTTTTCAGTCTTAGTAATGGAACCGCGGTGGCCTGGTGACAAGGTCTCGACTTCGCGACCTCAGGGTTCTAATTTCGAAACCGATTCCACCAAAGATCTGTCGTTTATATAGCCCTATTGTACGTTAAATTTGACGTCGAGGGTCTAACTTCCTCCCGCTGATGTGGCCAGGAGTTTAGAGAGGAGGTGCCTGCTGCTCAGGTGCCATCCTCATCATCTAACCACGCTTCAAAATTATGAGATCCGTTCCAAAGTAGCCCTCGTCTTGTTTCAGAGCAGAACGTAAATACAAGTTAACAAGTAAATAAATAAGCATGATTCGCAGACCGCATATTATTTTGAAAGTAATTTCGACATTTGTTGCAAATTTTTATTCATTATTAAGCGTTATAAAACCCTGGCGTTGCTTTGCCTGGGTCGTTTTAATTTATAGCCTTATTTTTAACTCGTGCTGTGTAGCAGCTGTGCCAGTTTTAATAAAAACTTCTACAATTTTTGAACTGGTCGCCATTTTTTTTTTTTTTTCGAATTTCAATTTGTCGCTATAATAAATAAAAGGAATTTTCTATAATTTGTAAAATTAACAATAATTTTACTTTATGACATTAAAATATTATGTTTTTTTCCAAAAATTCTTGTTAAATAAACCATACAATTATGAAGATATCAATGAAATAAATATTGCAATTGCAAGGATAGTTATTTTTTCACTTCATAAGTTTATTCTTCAAGTGATGCGTTTTCAAATTTGAGAATAAATAGGTGAAAGGCATGTTTATCAGAGATGACCAGTAATGTATGACAACGAACACTTCTTTTCACAAAACTTAAAATTATGCTAACAGAAAAAATGCTTGTTCTAACGACGCTATTATTAATAACGGTGTACTTTTGAAAAAAAAAAGAACTTATTAAAACGAAAGGAAAGTAATTACTTGTAGTCTTGGGAAGAGTGTCGCCATAAAATACTTGTGTTGACAACATAGTCTTACTCCACCATAAACAGTGTACTGGGATGCATTCCATAAACCTTCCACCGATTCCACTAAATTAAATCTAGGAAATTCGTATTCAATTTCTCCTTCGGTTTCACACTCTGTGCAGAGCTGAAAGGCTTCCAGAATCTAAAAAAATACTATTAATATTGAAATAATTATTCTACTGTTTTTTTACATAGTGCATGTCTCATTCCTTTACTGTTACTATTGCTCTTTTCTAAAGGTAGCTTTTATTTTGAAACAGTTAAATTTAACTGTCCATTTGCGTTGTTAGTGCTTGAATGTCGGGAACAATTTTCCTTTACCTCTCTGAGAAGTTTTAATCAATTAATTTGGGTGCAAAACTCGCCTTAATTTCTGGTAGTAGCCCTTCAATTGAGAATTATGTTATTGTTGTGTTTGTTCAAATAAAGAATGGAAAGAACTCAACAGGAAGTTTCAAATGTAATGTACTAATGGGCAGCAACGTATTATTTACTTTTTTATTAAGTATTCTTCGTTTATTGAATTTCCGGAAGATTGGCTGCATGGATTAAGATGGGGAGATGATTAAAAGATGATGTCCCGCCAACAGAGTGTAGAAGGGGGCAAAAGTTACGGTTAAGAATGATGCTCTTACTTTCAGAAGCTTTTGTCCATCTGCTTCAGGATATAATAATTGGATATCATCTCCCGAATATATTCCAGTGACACGAGACTGTTCCAAGTTTTCCTGTGATAAAAGAAACCCCAAAATAGTCACACATAGCCAGGTTGGGTCGAGGATCACCACGTCATCATTCTCGCATGCGAGGTATACAGCCTGGAAGAGAAAACGTAAGAATTTTAGAAGGAAACTTTTATTTTTCTGTTTATTCATCAGATAATAACTGACAAGCATGTATCAGAATTAGAGTTGTATGTAATAAATATTTTTGTGACTTGCTTGAATTTATAGACCTCATTTGCCGTTAAGGCGCACAACACAGACCACAACCTTGGAGATGATCTAAAAGAAGAAGGCAGACGCCACAGAGAAGGATAGACCAAAGTAGGAGATACGCGGTGGCAGTTACTGGGTGGCAAAATTGGGGAGGGGCAAAGAAATTTAGGACACCTAAAATTACTCGGCAGTATAGGGGGTACACATCAAAATTTAAAAATTTAGTTGCAAAATTAGCCAACTTTCGTGAATACTGTTGATTTTTTGTAATTCCTTGTTTTAAACAGCTAAAATGAAATAAAAATTTTCCCTCAAAAATTGGGGGAGGGCAGTCTCACCCCTCCCGAGTCACCACCCCTGGAAGTACGAGTGGAGGGCACCCGATAGTGTGATCAACCAGTGGTCGTTATATGATGACCTCATGTAGAACTTGGTTATGAAAATAGTTTATATATCGGAATCAATATCCTATACAAACATTTGGAATTTGAAGAATTTCCAGATACTATCTTGGCTGTAATAATAATAATTTTCGTTACCAAAATCATCCAGTACGTCAGAGCACACATGCACTTTTTATTTAATTATTTAGAACAAAAAGAAATTTGCATACAGTACAAAACTTTTGGAGACGTACCTCTCCCATGATCTGCAGCTGCTGGATGAGCTCCTTCATGTGCTCTTCTCCGGCGAGAGGATTCACTTCGGAGTGGACGAGGTCAATGAATTCCTTCCAGGACATGACGGGAAAGCAGCAGCGGGACTTTCGCCAGGTTGTAGCGAGATGCGAACACACTCCCTCGAGGAAACCAGTGCTTTTTGGAAGACCCTGCGTTCAATGGAAATTCTAACTATGTTTGCGGAAGGAATAATGAATAGTGAAAAGTACGCTGAAATTTTAGGATTGTCTTATAAATATCAACCTTGGTGGCGATTATATTGTTGATCTTCATCAGGTTCGGTATAGGAATCAAATTTAAGATGAATAAATGTAACCGAAACATTTAATAGCTAGTCTAGTATGATTGGTACCATAAGCAGAAACAATTTTATGCATTTTTATTTCCAGATTTAGAAGAGACGATACTTTCTTGATTATAAATGTGCGTTATAAATAATCAAATTGACATTCACCTGAGTTACTTTGTCCTTATGGTGCGCCACGTAGTTCTTGAGTGCTTTCAATGCGGGCGAACCGACAACATGTGCGTCCAGAACAAAGACTGTTTCGTGCAGATCGAAAATTTTACCGAACTTCAGCTGCATAGTCCTCAAAACCGAAGTGGCTTCGCTGCTAACATACTCTCCGGTTGCAGCAACTCTGTGACAGGAGGAACTGTCAGCATGGGTAGCAACTAATGCGATGCGAGCAGCTTTCCCACTCTTGCCACCAAAGCCTAAAAGTATATCATTCAAAGCTGACTGTTGTGTGAAGCAAAGTATTTTTAAACAGTAAGATGCATGTCATATAAAAATCCCTTTTGTATTAAAGATAACGACTGGGAAAGTACTCTGTATTTTAGCCTTTATTCAATCAACATCTTTTTTTTTTTAGATTCACGGCATTCCACTCATTTTCTGAGGTAAAATCAATCTCCACATTGCTCGCAACTTAATATTTAAACGCATTTAAAAATTCAATGCCAACCATGATGTAAAAGTTGTGTCCAAATGTGTAATTGTAAGGAATGATTGAATTGAGCCTTTTGTTTCTTTAGAAATTATCAGAATCTGTAAACATCTAAAACAGTCAAGTAAAAGGGATGTTTAAATAAGGCAGACAGGGGGTGGATTCTGAATCCGATCTTTGGTTTTATGAAGACTTATTTAGACTACACGGCGATTCTTTCTTTAAATTAAAAAATGAACAGAAACAATTTCAATCGAATTAAACAGAAAGGGAACATCATCTAAGAAATAATGTATCGCAAATACAGATAGGAGTTTTCAAAATGCAGCGATTCTTTTAAATCATTGGTTTTCAAAATATACTATCCCAAACTATAACTGTAAAAAGAGCGGGTGATTCTAATGCACTTTTTAATTAAGTGTTTATATAAAACAAAGAAATTCTTCATCTGTTTTCTTAAAGTGGTCATAATTTCACTAGTTTGACTCTGCTATAGTCATAAACAAGCAAATAAGTCAATAGGTACTGGGGTAAAGGTAAGGTTGATTGTAGGTTTTGTTTCTGAAAGTTTTCTCACTCATTATGCGCACCCCTTGATACTCATTTCGAACGCTTTGCAGCTCTATTTCTTTGAATGTGAAATTTTATTTGTTTATATAAACTATTGAAAAAAATAGTAGCATATGAAGGATATTTCCTTAGAAAGGTCTTGTGTAAGTTATTTCCTTAATATGCGTCTTTTTTCCTGTAGTGTAAATCGAGAATTCTACGTTGGTGTATTAACGAGTTCTGGAATAAGCTCTGCTGAGTCCCATCAAATCGCAACATGGAATTGCGCTTAAAGCGATAGTGACTTTCAACATTGATGAGATAGTTTGTCAAATGATATCACTTTTGTTAAACTTGGGATTGTTATAGTGGAGGTTTATGTAATTGTATGCTTGTTATGGTCTGTGATTGCGTAAATTGCAGTCGCTTGATGAGCATGAGGGTGAATCGAACAACCCCTGCTGTTGACAAAGTTTTATATATATGCACGTCGTATAGTGCCTTATCGAGATTGTACCGTCACTACCACTGGAAGGACAACTCTGTGCTGCCATTTGTTGGCCATCTGAAAAGCTAGTGCCGGAATTGTTTGATACACCTACATAAAAGCAGATTACTCCACACTAGTGATCACAAAACCTCCTCTATAACTATCCCCAATCTTAACGCAGCAATATCGCTATCCACACCGTCTCATCAAGACTTATAGATCAATATTGCTGTAAGCATAACCCTGAGCTATTATCTGTTTTCGCTGTACAGAACAAGTCCTGGGACTTATCGATACCCCTACGTAAGTTCATTTTTGACAAGATATACACTTACCAAGCGGCTCATGCACTGGAATCCTGGACTGCAAAAAGGACAACCAGAACTGAACTTGCTGAACCTGCGTGTCGTAAGGATCACTAAGGCTGAAGAAAACGAGATGTAAGCAATTCGTATTCCCGATGAAGTTATCGTAGATCATGTAATAAGGCTCGTGACCAGAGAACTCCCATAAGCTGATTTCACCGATTCCTGTAAATACACAATCCCTGTTATAATTGAGACGTGATTTTTACGTTGCCGAAGGCAAGAGGGTAAGCCATAGCGAATCTCACACATGAGTATGTGTGCACATCTTACTTCAAGTAACATTTCATTTTTTAAAAAATCAAAATCAGAATTTGAATACTCAGACATTGACTACTATACCTGATATATTAAGCTGTTGGACATCTATTCCGTGGGTGTAAGTTTCATAGTTTGTTTCAAACTGAAGGTTGTTCGTTCCAGAGCTATTCAATTCAATAACTGACTGGCTCATAGAATCACCTGTGAAATGAAACAAAAAAATTATCGTTTATTTTAATTTTGTGTTATTTGCAGATGCATGGATAGTCATAACCTTAAATACAGAAAAGTGAAAAAATAGTTTTTGTTAAATTCGTTAATTTTGTTGTTCTTCGAAAAATCTACAGCATTATGACCATGAAAGGTTATGCATGCATTCTTTATGCATCTTACAACACACTGAAATAAATTTTTAAAAATTATTTAAAGGTATTTCGGAGGTTTTTGAAAGAATCTCTATTAAGCAATGCTAGTGAAAATTGCAAAGGAAACTCACTTTTCCTCAAAACTAATGGCTCTGAAAAAAATGTAGCGAAGTCTTCTCAGGATACATAAGCGCTACCCAGTAAAATATATAGGCCGCTTTGCTAATTATGTGAGTCACATTTCTCTTGGATCCTCTTCCGAGAGGTGTAGTGATGGGTGGACGAGAGGATATTATAGAAGCCCGAGCGCCAGTCTTGCAGGGCATGACAACAATATTTTTGCGTTTATTTCGCGTTGTTAAAAGTCAGAAGACGAAATACGTAACAAGGAAGGGTGAAAAAGATATTGTGCTTTAGACGCCATTAATCCTCGCTACGCCACTGCCCGTTTCGTGCTGGGTGTTTTAGTTCTTATGGAATGGTTAATGTCTTAACGAGACGTTCTGAACGAATAAAGTTAACGGTCTCATCAACTTTATGAAACAGAAAATATCCGCTAAATTGTGGGGGAAAGGTGGCGAATGTTGCTGGGAACTGAGATATTTGTAGTGCAATTAACATCTGAGAGTCCTCCTACGGCATTTCAGTTGCACAAGAAGATTTTAAAACTACACTGGAAATGCCAAAACGATTGATGCTTATGACCGCTCCTTGAAACTGAATGCTGCCATTGATATTTTTAATTCAACTATTATTGCTTCCAATTTAAATGGTCGAAGTATAACCAAGTTAAGTAACAATAATTACTGATCAATGAGTCAGTGAATCAATTATTACGGATAAATGTATCTACAATTACTTACGCATTTTCGGAGTCAGTCTAGCTTGCTACAATTTTTTCTGCCCTCGATTTTGGTACAAATGTTGCAGATACCTTAACACGAAAAAGAGAAAATCCCCGACATTCACTATTGCATATAATTTCCCTTTAGGTTCACCAGTCATACTCACTCTTCTTGTTCCTGGTATTCTTGGGCGACATGGAGCCGACCGAGCGCCTGAACCATGACACGAAGTAGCCGCACTTGAGGCTGTCGATGAAGGTGCTCTTCCCGACTCCACTGTGCCCAAACAGTTTCAACTTGATCTTCGAGATGGGCTTTGTGGAAGGGATCAACTGGGATATATACTCCTCGCGTAAGTGAACCTGTTAAGAAGTTTACACTTTTTAAGTTCAGTTTCATACTGAGATATCAAAGATTGAACCAGCTACTGATTCGGAGTCTTAGGGATAAGATTTTTATAGTATATGTAGGGGAGACCAGGGAAAGATGAAGGATGGCTTATTTTTGTTCATATTACTTTTACTTCATCACCATACGGGTATTACTAGCGCTCCACACTGTAAATAATCACACAGTGAATTCACTGCCCCATTTCGTTGTTTGTTATATGGTGTTCGTGTTTTTTACCTGACATTTTGTAATTTGCAAGACCTTCAAGGTAACATCTCGTAGATTAGCACTTAAGATATTTGGTTATTCTTTGATATGCATGACTACCTTAGACAATACGCTTTTCACAATCACTATTTATTTTTATCTACTTCTTGTTAATCCCACCAGAAAACAAAGACTTTTAAAATTTCCGATCAGGACAAGTTGACAATCTCGTCAACTTACCCCAAGTGTTTTTTACTGTTTTCTTTTTGAAGAACATATGAATTTTTTATTTATTTTGTATAATTTTCTTGAGCTACATGATCCACTACCTGTTCCATAACATGTTGCAAGGCGTGAGTCTTACAGAAAATATTTTAATAAGCTTACCTATGAAAGATATGTCGGTTCAGAAAGACACACAGAAGGTGGAAGAAAAGCATTTATAGCAGCAAAGACAAGAGACTCGGGGTGCGTAAAAGGAGCTATTACAGAGAAGCTGAAGTTTGATCCCTTTAAAAAAACTAGAAGCCCGAACTTCTGACACTTATGATGTCAGTTAAAACTTCCAAAGAAAATACAATACAGTGCCCTGCGTGTGACGAAATTTATGTTGACCCTCACCAGAAGATTGAATAGAGTGTTTCAAATGCCACACACATGGTAGTCCTAGGGCTACTGACTCTGAATGAGAAAAATTTGTGTCTAATATTTGTAAATGAAAAACACTGGTTTTGAGTTATACTAATTTACTATGAGCTTAATTTTTTTCTAAAACAATCCTTTCATTACATAATAATCAAGGGAAAATACTTAATAGTGTTTAATTAATTAGTGTTCTGCTTTATATTTCCTAAAAATAAAAATGTATCGAACTTTTATGATAATTTTCATCTTGCCCCGTGGCGGCCAAAGTCATCTTTCCCCGGTATCAGGGCAAGTTGACACTTTTGTTTTACTTTTTTAAATGGCAAAATATCTTTGATTATAGTAAAATAAAAGTTTCTCAATTTAAGTACAACACAACAAAAGGTCAAGCTAATAATACATGCGGAAAAAAATTACCTCAAAAACTGAATTTATTAAAAATGATTAAATGTTAACATCGTCATCTTGCCCTGTCTTCCCTACATACGAACGTAAGTTCAAAAATGGCGATTTCATACTATATGGAATCATCAAAAACCGTTCAGATATGCTTGAATGTGCTACATTAATTCAGGAATAATGGTAGTTAAACTAATTAGTACTCTATTACTTCCATTGCATGCTTCTAAAGTGCTATCATTCCTACGTTCCCCACACTAGTTGCGGAATAGATGCACTGGCAGCAGAATAGGAAGATGTAAGTGTAAACAAAATCAGCTGAAGTAAAGAAAAACGGATGTGTGTAAGGGGGAGAATAAAGACAGAAGACTCGTGATTCAGAGAATTGATTTTATTAGTAAATACATTCTCGGGATGAACCGATGCAGGCTTAACACCCGCTTTCCCGGCCCCCCCCCCCCACAAGAGCATGACGTTCTTAATGAATCAAGACAGCCAGACAATAGCCAGGTACCCCCTTATTCATACTCTTACTTACATTTCCCTATTTAATTATTTTTCTTCTTTTTCCTTTCCCTTTTTATTATTATTTTCTTTTCCATGTATGAATGCCTGGATGAATGTACAGAGTAAAAGGTGAATGCATGAATGAGTTACTTAGGTAATTCCAATAGCTAATATTACTTCCTTTTCAGCTGCATGGCATCACTAATTTTCTTTCCATATCAGGTCAAAGCATCTTTAGGTTAATTCCCACTCCAACTTATTATGATCGAAGATTGTGGCCCATCGCGGCCGTGTGCTTCGTCCACGCACAATCATCACTGGCTGCTACATTCTCGGGAAAATGTATCTGCGATTTCTTACGTTTCAAAATATGCGTGTATGTCTAGGAGACAACCTCCACTTTCTCCAACAACTTTTTTTACTTTAATATTGATTTGAATTCTGAAAGGTTGAGTATACGAAAGATTAATTCGAGCCTTGATCGAAAAATTAAAACTAATAAGAATTTCATCATTTTATATCAGTTCTTGAGAGTTTTGTTTGGCAAGCAGTAAAAGAAGCATGTAGGCGTACATTTGCATTTTATAGTACTCTTGGATTTTGAGAAAATAATACTTACATTCCTTAACTTATTCAATAAATTGGCCATTTCATTAAAACCTTGAGCTAAAGCACTTATTTCGGCAGTAATGCCATCCTGAAATTTATAAAACATAATTGTAAGAATTTCATCTGAATTGGTGGATGTTCGTCAAGAAATATTTTAAATGCGAAAGAACGAACTTGTTGAAACTTTGCATACAGACATATCCTCTTATATTTTTGAACTCACACTCAACCAAATGTACATACATCAATTTACGGGAAATAATGTAATCTGAAAGCATTTAACGCGTTCAATTTTTAATGCGCCTAATCTATATATACTTGAATTTGCATCAAGTTCAAAATCTCCCATCAATCCCTCGTTTTCAATTTATGAATTAAACTCAACACCTTGAAATGGTGCGTAATATAAGCTTATAAGAAATTTCTAGAGCAAAAATCAGAGACATCCTTAGTTTCATGTTTCATCTATATACAGGGTTCCCACTTATATCCGTTACATCCCCTTAACTTCTAAACGGTGACAGCTTAGGCCATAAAGTTGGTGTCTAGGTATAGCAAAAAGGATATACGCTACTCGATGAGAGAACTTACAACGCCATCTATCAGCAAATTTTGGAATTAGTGGTCCTATCTCGAAAACGGTATGAGATACGGGAAATATGTCAATTTTCAAAATTGAAGAGCGTCTTCGATTTAGTACGAAAAGACACCTTGAGTGCAATAATGCTAAGACAAAACGTGTAAATGCGCATTTGTTTGCTCGCATTTTCGGAAATTTTGACTTCATATGACACGAATAAAAGGATAAAATGTTATTTTTCGGGCAAAAAATGACCCCATTATACTTTTTCTTGTGGAAATAACTCAAACAGTAGGTGTATGGACCTTTCCGCAAACATTGCAGGACATATTACTGTTGCTTGTGTTTGCGCACCTAAGTGAAATTTAAACAGGAACTCCAATCTGCATTGTAGATGACGGAGAACGCTTTGAATACAGAAAATAAAAGGTATATTGTGATAACTGTTTTTTCTTATTTTAACAGGTTAAGAGACGTCACAGTTTCGGAAATCGAGAACAAAGAAATGTATACTTTAAATGTTAATTTCTTCGTATTAATGTGTACAAGGTATCTTTTTGTACTAAATCGAAGACGCTCTACAATTTTGTAATTGACTTAATAGATCTTGTTCCATTTTCGAGATAGGACCGCTAATATAAGACCGAGTATTAATGTGCGCAAGGTATCTTTTCGTACTAAATCGAGAGTGCTCTACAACTTTCTAATTGACTTTTTTCTCGTATCTTTCGCCGTTTACGAGATAGGACCGCTAATTCCAAAATTTGCCGATAGATGGCGTTGTAAGATGTCTCATGTAGTAGCGCATAGCCTTTTTACTATACTTAGACACCAACTTTATGGCATAAGCTGTCACAGTTTAGAAGTTAAGGGGGGTGTAACGGATATAAGTGGGAACCCTGTTCTTAAAAGAGGAAAGTAATATGTATGTGTTTCCGTTCGTTTTTTGGTTTTTTATGCACGTCCACACCGTTAGACTTACGGCGATCAAATTTGGCACAATGATGGATTAGCCCAAGAGGGAGCCAACGACGTAAAAATTATTTTAAAATGTGAATTAGATTTTTATTTATTTAATTAAATAATGAAAATTAAGCTATTTTTAGACGTATTTCACCAATAACTTCTGAAATGCTTGCGTTACGAAAAACATTTTTACATCAAGTTAAAGAGCAAAAAAATATCTTTTTAATTATACCAATTTAATTTTTGTACAATTGATTCTCTATCTGTAATTAACGTTTCAAAATTCATTTTAAACTCAAATTGCAATAATGCTTTTATTATTTTAAAATAAAATTCAAACTAATTTATTGTTTCATCAAATCCTTTATTCACGTGTTTTTACCATTGTTAAAGTTAAGAAAATATTGCTCTTTTTGGTCGAGGTAGACTTCTTACTTCCGCTGTTATTTCGTAGCATGCACTCAACTTCCGTTTTTATTTCGCAGCTTTTAATATGCACTCAAATATCAGTGACGTTAGTTTAGTTACTACGCGAAGTTTCGTTTAAATTTCACAAATTTTTGAATATTATCGTCGATATGGCAATTAGATTTTTATTTATTTAATTTTAGGTGGTAAATTCGGGTTTTTTCTTATTTTCGTGATTTTTTTATCCATGAAGAAAAGTTATACGTCCGGTGTTTTAATTATTATTATTATTATTTGCAATTTTTCTCTTTTTTGTCGATGTTTATTTTATTTATTTCTCTTCAAATATTATTATTTTTGAGCCATACTAAAGTAAATTGGTTGGAATAAAAAGTTTTATTTCGAAGATTAATTTTATTTTCACATCAATAGTCTATATATTTGTAAAAAAAGAAACGGAGTGAGGTCATATGAAAATACTTTGATCCCGAGCAACGCCGGGTTATCAGCTAGTGGTTATGATATAACTCGTGTATTTTCTAACTAAATTTCATCATAAAATAAGAAAAATAGGTTGACCTTTCATTCGATTCAAGTTATTATAAAAATCGAACCTTATTTCTTAATTCCACATCACAACCAGCTAAGCACAGGCACCTCACTAGTTCCATGTGTCCACTTCGAGCAGCTAGATGCAGAGGGTACTGCCCCAGCTAAAAGAAAAAATATTGTTAAAAACCATCTTTTTTCTTTTTTAAGTATATAATACAGCACTTTTTAAACTCTACCTCCTAAGTGCCGCTCTTAAATTTATGTTAGGCTGCAAGTATACTACAGTCAAGAAAAAGTAAGGTAATATTTGCTTTCTGCGGCATCAATTTTTATGTTTGTAATTAAGCTAAAAAAATATTTTTAACTGTCTGATTTCTGAACTTAATTTAAAGAAATATGTCAATTATGAGTTATGTGTTGATCTGTGTTTAAAATGGGAGTGGTCTCCCCTAAACTTTCTGGTATACTCCTAACACATGTAGAGAAAAAAATAAGCTAAAAGACAAGAAAACGGACAAGAACTCCTAACGCAGTGGAGAAAAAAATAAGCGAAACGTCATACCACGATCTCCGAAAATTTGGACGCCTTTTTTTTAATTAATCTACATTTGTTTCTTAACAAATCTACCATTAAGGTATGAAGGCCATATACCAAATTTCATTTATCAAAGTAATTTTTTAAAGAAGTTATTGCGTTCAAAAGTATGCTATTATACACTCAGACGGATTTAGTCCAAAATTTGATACAAACCTACATTCCTGATGATAAAAATGTGTACCAAATTTTATCCACCTAGCTATTTAAGTTTGTGAGTTATCGCGTTCACATTAACACAGACAGGCTTCCCGTGGATGGATTTTGTCTAAAATTTGAAAGAAACCTACAAATTATGTGTAAAGATCACATACCAAATTTCATCCCCGTAGAATTTTATATTAAATATTTCAATCACCCCAACACGATAACTCTAATTGTTTTCGAGTTATCGTGTTCACAGACAGACAGACATAATTCTTGCATTATGACTAACACGGGTGGGGGAAAAAATACACCGCACGGCAGAAAACGTGCGGTATTCCTTAAGGTGGGGAAAACGCTCCAGCGTTCGCGCCTTTTTTTGCATCGTAGAATGGGGAAAAAACCGAATATGCAATTTCAAAGCCTTTTTTTAACCGATTTAAATGAAAATTGGAGAGAAATCTGCAATTAGGGTTTCAAGACTACATACGAAATTTCATTGATCTAAGTCACCTGCAAATTATGTGTAAGGACCACATACCAAATTTCATCCGTGTAGATTTAATAGTTTTTGAGTTATCGTATTCACAGACAGACACACAGACAGACATAATTCCAAAATTGTGTTTTTCGGACTCGGGGAGGTCTAAAACGTGGAGATTCGTCAGAATCTCGAGTTCGAATTTTTTGTCGATTGCAATATTTTCTCTTTGTATACTTCGTATACGAGAAAGTAAAAAAGACGTTTGTGAATTATAAAAAAATACTTTTTTTATTGCATTTACCTTATTGGGAATTTCTACTTTACATCCGAAAGCACAAAGTGTCTGCGCCATAGAAAGCAAACCTTCCCTGGAAACGATATGAATAGGAGCTTCACCTACCTGCAACAGAAATCTTCTTTAAAAAGGGAATCAGATCTTAGGATTTCAGAAATATTTAAGATGAATAGTAAAAGGAAATTTCAAAGTTAAAATTACCACGAAGATTTTTAAATCGAATATGAATTAAGGCAGGAAACCATATACTTTTCAGTTAATTCGTTTTTCTGTTTGTTTCAAACTGGTTATTTCAATTTGAATTGAATTATTATCGAAAATATTTTTACATAATTTGGAACGGAATTTATATAAAGTTTTCGAAAAATATCTGACGAAATTGTAAAGGGCGAACCAAATTAATAATAAATATTATCATTATTTGCCATCAAATATGTATCCTGTAATTCTACGTTTGACCTTTTCTGATTAAAGATTATCTGAAATGTGAAATGTAAGATAGGGAAGAAAACTCATTATAGTCCAATCAACGAAGGAAAAATAGAAAAAGAAAACAGTGTAGTTTTGAAATTTGGCACAGTTGTTAGGGGTAGTGTCATAAAAAACATACCTAAAAGTCCCAACCTGTGTGGGGGGGGGGGGCCGGGCGCCCCCCCCCCGCGGCCCGTTTTCAGTTTTCCTTAAATATCTAGAAAAATATGGGTTCCATCCAAAAACACTCAATTACAAAATTAAACTACATAAACTTTCCTACAAAAAACGTCCAACTTTGTTTTCGTAGCATCAATAGTTTATAAGATACATGGGGATTTAAAAATTAATATTTCTAAAATTCCTTATTGTAATGGTAAAATAGATTAAAAGTACTGAATCAACAACCCCCATGAAAACCTATAGTTATAAAAGAGTAGTAATGTATGTGTTGGAGAGGGGAGGGGTGACAAACCCATTTGATGATGCTCCCTTCCTCCCCTCACATCCGTTCCCCTTCACAAGTTTCCTTCTACTCGTAGTCCAGTCAACGAATTACCAATTTAAAAAATGGTGTAGTTTTGAAATTCTGCACTGTTGTTGGGGAGAGTGCTCTAAACGATATACTAAAAGTCCCCGCTGGTGGAGGGTGCGCATGGGTACAGGGGGGGTTGAAATGGGGGATTTCTCAGTTTTTCTTAAATATCTCGAAAACTATGGATCCTAGCTAAAAAAACTTAATTATAAAGTTAAACTACATTAAATTTCCTACAAAACTAGTCCTAAATGTTTTGTAGAATGAATTTTTAGAAGATACAGGGGGTTTAGAAGTGAATATTTCAAAAATTCCTTATTATAATGGTAAAATCAATTGAAAGTGCTGAAGCCACAACCCTCAGATAACCTCATGCCTATACAATAATTATACGAGGGTAGTATTGTATGTGTCGAGAGAAGTGGCAGCATTAGGAAGGGGGGGGACAAACCTATTTGGTGAACAGTCGTGTTCCCTTCCTCCCCTCACTTCCGTTCCCCTCCACTAGATCCCTTCTGTTCAGTCTTTTGGTTCTGTTAACGCTCCAAATGAGTATATTTAGACAGTATAATCTAAATCTACATATCTATGCTGAGTTTAACTTAAAAGCTCGCAACTAGTCTATCATAGTTCAACAGAAACATTTTCTTGCCATTGAAGAAATAAGGCCAGGCATGTTCAATTACTAACACAGAAAACGGCTGCCAAAGGAATTGAAACGAGAGTTGCTACAGGGGATGCTGATACTTATATTGTGATATCTGGGTTAGAGAAAGAAACTTCTCATCCCAAGGGAAAGACGTAGACCTAGTCGTGTTACTGATTGCTTTGGAGCCACCAGAAAGTAACTTTTATTTTATGAAGCCTGGCAAGGGAAAAGTAGAAGCTAAATTATTTTTTACAAAAAAACTACAGAAAGAACTTTCCTTTGCCCAAATCCTCCTCCTCCTCCATGCATTCTGTGGCTGCGACATTACACCACATATTTATAGAAAAAGCACTATAGTTGCATTGTTCAAAAATCGACTAAGCCAGATAAAAACATTACTGACATCTTTTATAACCCCTTATCAACACCAGATGATATCTCACAAGCCGGTGAGAAGATGTTCCTAGTACAAAGCCGTCGCTGATGAACATAATTTGAATAACCGTAGATATGCAGCATTTCTCAAAACATCAATAAGTGTGCAAAGTTTGGTTGGTTGAATTCGGTGCAGTAGTTTAGGAGGAGATGTGGAACATACTAACATACCCACAATGACTTTTATTTATATTAAGATGAATTAAATACTTTTTTAATTTAATTTACAATTGGTACTTACGTGATCTACAGTATCTATGTTACAGCCGTACTGAAGCAGCATGATAGCAATGGCAGAATGATGTCTTCTTAAAGCCCAATGCAGAGCGGTACATCCATGCTGGAGAAAAAGGGCATGCGTAAGGACAAGAGTGTGATCTTGGGTAAAATGTATTGGGTTACTTCTTCATTATGTTACTCTCATCACATGGTGAATAGACCTTTCTTTCACTTCTATTTTTTATTAAAAATTCTTTCCTTGAAGCAAATATGTAAATAAAATTATTTAGTAATACGATAACGTGCGTTTTTTGATTAAATAATGATTCTGAAGGCGGTTTAAATGCTGTCTTCAGAAGTAGCAACTACACATTTATCTGTGTGACCGATTGGAAAAGCATAATTTAAAACAAGAATATGTGGTTTTTAGAGCAAGTAATTTGAAAGTACTTTTCAACGTAATGTAATTTTTCAATTGAAAATATTTGACAAGATATAAAATTACTATTTCCCTAATTTTAGAGAACATCAAGTCAGGATGTTATTTTTGTTAACTTTTAAATTTATTTTAGAAAAATAGCTGTAAATTACTCAGTGTTTCTAACATTATAATTAATACGGCAGAGATAAATGAAAATCAAGTTTCCAAGTACAGATCAGAACAGTCTTAACTTCGAATTTGTATTTATTTTTTAAGTGATTTAGGATTAGTTTCGTTTGGTCACTATTACTAATTACTGAACTTATTTGCCCGTCGGTCATGAATGCACCGAATTATCATATTTGTAAACTTTAAACTAAAATTGAAACGTCAACGCATTCCCAAAACGGGCATAATCTTATTAGATAGTAGAGAAAATGGAACAGCTAAGTAGTCAAGTGAGTTCCATACACCTAAGGACCTTATTAATATTATTAAAACGCTTTTAGAATTTCCATTATTATTTCAGCAACGTTAAAAACAGTCACATTACTGAAATGTTGCATGCTGCATGTTTTAACCAGTGCTTAATACCAGTTGAATTATTTACAAAGAATTTTATGCACTAAAGCTGATGACTTTATGCACTAAAGTTAAGAACGTCGCTAATTCCAATGGCTTGCGAAATTGAATATATCTAGGCAGCCTGGTAGGGCCTACCTTATCCGCTATGTCTGGATTAGCGCTTGCATCGATCAGACATCGAACGACATCCAGATGGCCTCTCATAGCAGCCAGATGCAAAGCAGTTTCTCCGTCCTGAAACAGAGAAAAAGTAGTGTCTACAGGGTGCTCCAAAATGTATACACACCTTGAGTGACATTTATGTGAGATATTTATAACATACATGAAAATTTCGCAACTCTAATTAAGTGTTACAAATACAGAAAATGTTAATTACTGGAATTGTTCGAATTATGCGCTATTATTGCTGATAATGCTGATATTACTCTGCTCATAATGCCTGTCGATGGAATTACGAACATCGTTAAGTACAGGGTTCATTCATCAAATTCATCAGTCAATCGTTATTTCATTCATCAAAACAATTGCACCTATTACAAATCCCTATAACTTCCTTGCAAGCAAAGATAGGATGAAGGAAATTCATGTCGGCAAGCGGGAAGGCGAAGATAGATTATCTTTGTCGGAAAATAAAAGGATTTTCAACCTCTTCTTCATTTCCTCTTCCAGTTTCACAAGAGTTGGAGCTATGAGAATGAAAAAGGATGGAAGAGAGCTATCCAACAAGGTGTCAGAGGGATAGGTTAAAAAGTTAAAGAAGATTTGACCCTCTGTTCTAAACACCGTAGTATGCTTTTATCTGTCTTGACTTGGCTGTCTTTACGTTATTTTTAAAAAATTTCTATTAGTTATAACAACGATAACAAGCAAACAAAAAATGTCAAAGCTCGTGTACATAAACGCAGCAATGAAAAGTATTGTTGCAAACTATACTTAAGGTGAATGATCTTGTTCTTGTTGGTTCAGACAACACGAAACGTTTAAACTGGCCTTTGGGTCGTGTCATTGAACTGTTTCAAGGCAATGATCACATCGAGCGAATAGCTGAATTAATTGCGGCCAATGGGGAAACCATTCGTCCAATTCAACGAATCTACGCAACGTTATAAAAAGTTGTTAAAATTAGAGAAGAAACTGTGCAGAAATAAAAGTTAAGTTTTTGAATTTTAAAGTGGTGTGAAAATGATTATTGTCCAATAATATGCTCCGAAGTTATTTAGGAAAAACGTTATTATTTCAATTTACTTTCAATCAAAATTTTGAAAAACTCTTTTTGTGTGAGCACCTACTACACAAGAAGTAACTACGCCTCAAATTCGGTAGTCCAACGGTCTGTCATGTAGAGAGATTTTAATGATTTTTTGTATCATACATGTCCGTCACGTAATTTGCAGATAGCATTCAGCCTATAAGCATTATAATGCTAATATTTCATTAGGGCCGCGGTGGCCTAATGGTAACGTCTTGGCTTCGGACTGGAGGGTTCCAGTCTCCATACCCGATTCCAATGAAGATCTGTCGTGTATTGGGCCTGTTGCACGTTAAATCATACGTGGGAGCGTCAAATATCCTTCCGCTATGTGGTGCAACGCAACCCACCCCGACCCAGCCTACCCCTACTAGGTTTGAGGCATTAAAGAGCCGGAAGAGAATAGAACCGACGAGCAGCAGCAGGAGGACGCAAGCCCCACTAGCATTTATCAAAATTTTTTCTTCACATTTACACACTACACCCCGCTACATGAGTGGAAATTAAATACATGTGAACATATATAGGTTTCTTATTACAAGCGCTCACCCGGCCAAGGAGACAATACCAATAACAGAATATGAAATGAAAATTATATACTAATAAAAATTTGCTATAGTCGGGGAGAAAGAAACACCACAATACATTCTTAATTTTAATTATTATTCTATTTCGCGTACAAAATACAATACGAGAGATGCAGCGCAAAAACAAATAAAAATGCCAACCCAAAACCACGCCCAAAACAGACAAATTATATCGAAAATCGAACAACACACACACAAACAAACTCTACACACAGAATAAATTGTTAAACAATTTTTTTCTATTGATTATTTAAAAATATTAAAAACCCAATGAATTCTCAGGCACACAACTAACTAGTTAAAAGTTTAAAAATGCCAATACTCTATTATGATTAAAGCCATATTATAAAAGCCAACTTTTTATTTTCAATAGCCCAATCCACTGCCTCACCCAAAGCCGCAAGTTCGGCCTGGACGACAGTGTTTTGAGGTTCCAATTTTTTACATATAATTTTTTGTTGAATTACTCCATCGAGGATGCACACAGAGAGCCCAACACCACCATCAATCTTGTGTGTGCTCCTCGAAATGTCTATCTTGGACTTTATCTCTTAGTTCTAAAACTCTGGTATTTAAGGGAGTCTGTGATAGTTTTCCAAATTTGTCCAATTAAAATAAATCAATAACACCATCGAGTCCTCTCGAGCAACAGGTCCAAATTCGAAACCTTAAATACTCCATTTTAGCTGTTATGTGTAATGGTGGAATACCGGACAGGACGTTAAGTTCCTGCGTGGCAGTCGTTCTGTATGGCCTAAGCAATTAGAAAAACTCGTTGTATCGTATGAAGCCTTTTAATTTGTTCACAAGTTAAGGGTCCGCCCCAGACGCCAGAGCCATAGAGCAGATCCCTATCGGTAACTGTTAGGTACCAAATTTTAACCAATACCTTATCTAAATTCCAGTTTGTCTTTATTATTCTATTAAAACTACACTGGTGTAAAAAATTAAGAGAATTTGCAGACTTGGTCGATTATCTCTAGAACTACTGGACCGATTTTAGTGAAATTTGATATGTACATACATCGATACAATGCAAAACAAATAACCATTCAACAATTGTAATACATACGCATGATCGTGCGTACCACTCGTTGGAGTCTGAAGTTATGAAACAGCGGTTGCAGAATAAACAAAAAAAATGGGTTAATAGGGGGTATGGTCACCTCTTACAGATATACAGGCCTTGCAGCGTGACTTCATACTTAAAATAAGGCAGTTTATCATTTCCTGTGACAATTGGTCCCACTCGTTCAGCAACGCTGTTTTCATTTCCTGAATGGTTCTCGGAGGGGGGTTGCGAATTGCAATTGCCCTCCCCAGGGCGTCCCAGACATTGTCTATAGGGTTCAGGTCTGGAGATCTGGCTGACCAATCCATCCGGCGAATATCCTCACTCTCTAGAAATTCGTCGATCAGAAGAGCTCTATGTGGCCTCGCGTTATCGTCCATTAAAATGAACTCAGGGCCAACTGCACCCCTGAAAAGGCGAACATAGGGCTCCAAGATCTCATCCCTATACCTCACACCAATCACAGTGCCTTTTTCAAAGACATGGAGAGGTGTTCGGCCATCCAACATGATGCCTGCCCAGACCATTAAACCCCCTCCGCCATAATGGTCGATTTCGTGGACATTGGAGGGTAGGTAGCGGGTCCCTGGTTCTCTCCATATGAAAGTACGGCGAGAATCGGTGTTTAGGCTGAACCGGGACTCATCAGTGAAGACAACGGTCGCCTATTGATCCATACTCCAATCTCTATGCTCTCTGCCCCATGCTAAACGGACTCTCCTGTTCGTAGAAGTGAGCGGGACGCAAACAGCAGGTCTTCTTGCAAACAACCCTATCTCATGAAGTCTTTTGGAAACAGTCACCCTTGATACACGGGTTCCTGTGGCTGCATACAAGTCACGGGAGAGCTGAGAAGTTGTAGCACCCCTGTTACGCCTCGCTATAATGGACAAATAACGATCTTCTGTGGCCGTGGTGGCTCTTGGACGACCTTGCCCAGGCTTTCTCTCGATGGATCCGGTATCCTGGAAATGTTTCCAAAAGTTACACACGACGCTGGGCGTTAAATTGAACTCTCTACAAATCTGGACTTGAGATTGGCCTGCTTCTAGCCTCCCCACAATTCGCCGCCTCATTCCATCATCTAAATGTTGGTGTTTACTCATTTTTACTGTTACAATTTGAATTTTACCGATTGCTGCAAAATAACACCAAGAAACTCGCCGAAGTGTGCTAGCGAACGAAATGCGTCTCACCTTACGCGCGCGTATCAAGCCTGTTTCTCTACTAGCTCCGCCTACACACACGTGTACGCTTACGTATTTGACGTACAAGATTTGCATTTTCGTCTAGAAGCAGTGGTTTTACATTCAGTTCAGTTCTTTTCATTAAATTCGATAAAATATGCAAATTCTGTTAATTTATTTCACCAGTGTATTTGTTAGCCTATAAACTTTTGCATGTAAAGATAAAATATGAGAGGACCATGTGGTGCGAAAGTTTGGAGCGGGGATGCCAGCTCAGGTGTCGTCTTCGCCATCTGACTACGGTTCAAAATTACGAGTTCCGCCTCAAAATAGCCCCGTGTTGCTTCAAAACTTGAAGTTTATATAACTAAACTAATATTTCATAAAGAAATCCTATGTTTGAGTTGAGAAGAAAAGCAACAGCTTACCTCATTAATCTGATTGACATCGGTAGAACGTTGGCACAGATATTCGACAGTTTTTACGTGTCCTTGCTTTGCCGCCAGATGCAGAGGCGTGTCCCCAGCCTGCAGTGAGGAATAAATTTCGTTAATCAACATTAATAATTTTTAACTCGTAATTCAAACTATGTAAGTGAAGCTCATATCATAAGGTTTTGGTCTTTAATTTCCAAAATCAATAACAAAAACTGTAATTTTTAAATTCTAATATATTACTCAAAGAAATCTTGTGATTCTCTATAGTAAAATTTATTTCATTCCCTGTTTTAATACATTAAGTAGGATTTGGGGGTGATTTTGGTTGGCCGTACTCTATGAGGGTTTTTTCAACGGAGGCACCTCGTCAACACCTGAAACAATCAATGCTGCGAAAGATACTTAAGCGAGAGAAGGATATTAAACATTTCTTTTTTTATATTTTTCTACTAAGCCAACATTTTTAATTCAATATCAGATCGAGTTTTTTTGTATTTTTATTAAATAAGCAAGATTAAAGCATTTTCTAATCCATTCTGTTGCCTGTTAGAGTAAAAGAGCAGAATTCAAAAATGAGCTGCCATAAATATTCTGAGTAAGTTGGAATTTCAATCTAATTTATAATATACAGGGTTTCCACTTATATCCGTTACACCCCCCCCCTTAACTTCTAAACGGTGACAGATTAGGGCATAAAGTTGGTGTCTAGGTATAGTAAAAAGGCTATGCGCTGATCGATGAGACAACTTACAATGCCATCTATCGGCAAATTTTGGAATTAGCGATCCTATCTCGGAAACGGCGAAAGATACGAGAAAAAAGTCAATTAGAACGTTGTAGAGCACTCTCGATTTAGTACGAAAAGATACCTTGCGCACATTAATACTCGGTCCTATCTCAAAAACTATACAAGATACGGGAAAATGGCCAGTTACAAAATTGTAGAGCGTCTTCGATTTAGTACAAAAAGATACTTTGTACACATTAATACGAAGAAATTAACGTTTAAAGTGTACACTTGTTTTTTCTCGATTTCCGAAACTGTGACGTCTCTAAACGGGTTAAAACGAGAAAAAACAATTAGTTATCACAATATACCTTTATTTTCGGTGTTCAAAGGGCTCACCGTCATGTACAATGCAGATTTGAGCCCTTGTTTAAATTTCACTTTGCACACGTTTTATGCGCAAACACAAGCAACAGTAATACGTCCTGCAATGTTGGCGGAAAGGTCCCTACACTTGCTGTTTGAGTTACTTCCACAAGAAAAAGTATAATGGGGTCATTTTCTGCCCGAAAAATACATTTTCTCCTTTTATTCGTGTCATATGACGTCAAAATTTCCGAAAATGCGAGCAAACAAATGCGCATTTTACACGTTTTGTTCTTAGAATTATTGCACTCAAGGTGTCTTTTCGTACTAAATCGAAGATATATAGATCTATAATTTTGTAATTGACTTTTTTTCCCGTATCTTGTACCGTTTTTGAGATGGGACCGCTAATTCCAAATTTTGCCGATAGATGGCGTTGTAAGTTGTCTAATCGAGTAGAGCATAGTCTTTTTACTATACCTAGGCACCAACTTTATGTCCTAAGCTGTCACCGTTTAGAAGTTAAGGGGGGGGGGGTAACGGATATAAGTGGGAACCCTGTATTTTGATTTTTAATGAATGGTAAGGAATTTTCCTTCTTATGATATTCATTGCGGCTTGGTTTCTCCATAGTAAAACTTCTATAAGCGACCACCCCTGCACAACAGTCATCCATCTCAACGTTTGGCCCATAGGCATATTGTCTATGTTATTTTAACTTCTATTAACGGGCGATCAACTCGACAGCTCAGAGGGATTCGATAACGGTCACTCGAACCCCTCTGAGCTGTCCGGTTGGTAGCCCGTTCAACTTCAATGAAATTCGCTGCTTTTGTTTCTCTGACCTTGGACCTTTAATTAAGATAAAAGGGGGACCAAAAGAACAACAAAAACGAATCATACACTCAAAAAACCGGAAATTAGATCGAAATTAAACATTCCTTTTCCAATGTGAAGAGAAAAGTAAACTTCGGCATCTCTCGGTGGTGGGCATTCAAGAGTTCGTTCGTGCTTTTCAGACTCGGAACAAAGAAGCTGCCTATATGGGTTGCTACCATCAGCAAATGAAACTCCCAGGTCAATGGACTTAAGGAAAGTAGATGATATTATTGTCCATGCACATTCCTCAACAATTGCCAACGAAACGGTTAAGGATTTAATTTTGCCAATTACAAAAATAAAACTGAAAAAAAATTACCTCCGAAAAAGTTGAAAGATCCAAGCAAGCACAAATTGTATCCTTTTTCAGAAAACAATAAAAAAGATTCGAATTAAGTGCTTTTTTTTTCTTTAGATGATTCTTAAAAAATAACGGATTCAAAAAAATTATTATCAAAATAACGAATTGGGGCTTGTTTAAATGTATTTTATTCTTCCAAATATGAAACCCCTTTATAGCGGCTATCCCTCTGAGCAACCAATTTTCCTTGGAACGGAGGATGGCCGCTGTTGAGAGATTTCATAGTATGCAGTATTGTTTTCAGCGCTTCACGTCTTTACGATTTTTGTTTTGACCTCCAGATTTTTGATAGGAAAAAATTATCTTCTTCTTTAGTACTCTAAAAATGTTTTTTAAATTTATTTTTTTATTTTGATTACTGCTTTTTAAAATGTATTGCTACTGTTCAGCAACGGATTCCGAGACTACCACTTTTGGACGATTTTACACCGGAAAAGGATGTCAGACAATGAGTCATATGAGCTCATTTCATCAAGCTCATTTGTTAGATCACGGTCATTAAAATGTAAACATCACCCTTCCATTCTTCACTTTCCCCCTACTTTGATGAAAATACCTCCACCCGGCGCATGCGTAAAAGCGAGCAGGGTTTCCGAATCCGTTGCTATACAATACTGACTACTGGTATATTGTTTTTATTAACAAACATGCCATAACTGAATGTACGTACCAGACACGTCATTATAAGCGAATGAGTGCCATTTATATCGTTTTATCGAACAAATGTCTCGAGGTTCCTTTTATCATAACTAATCGAAATATTCTATTCATGTTACCTGATCTTTAATTCGACAGGTAATTAATGACCATTATCTTCGGCGGCCTTTACTTTCTGTTAACCTCTCCTCGTGTTGGCCGATCATCAAGATCTAATTCAGGAGGGAATTACACCTAAGAGTGAATCACACCTGATTCATTACTCACTCTAGAATACATGGATAGCAAAAGCAAGAGTCACGGGATAGATATTAAATTCGAGTCAAGCCAGTCTCCGTGTTTGTGTTTTTCCGCAGAAACCATCGATCGTGCCGTTGCCAGGACACGCAATTATATATCGTAAATGACCAAGTCGAAACCAATTGAATGGATGAATTGCGTTTGTGACATCACCTTTCAATCTGTGGTAAAAACACACTCGAGTACTGAGTTCTAAAACCGTTTCTGTTGGTGCCACTTTTATTGGGCTTATTATTTCTTATGTCATCAGTTTTGATTATGGATGCTCCTCGGTGATAACAGAATAGAAAATAGGAAACATTAGTTTAATGTTCTTATGTTTCTTGTTTTCTATTCTTTTAACCTAAAAACCATTTAGTCATTTAGCTAAAAACCAAAATAGTTTTTTTTTCCATCAAACGACCATTTTTTTTGTCTCTTCCCTTTTTTTAAAAAAATAAAAGAATGAATATTTAAAAACAGAACTAAGATTTTAGTTTCATCATTTTCAGAGAACATCAGTTTTTCTGTTACCAGACATCGTATTGGTAGACATAGTTCTACTGCATCAAATTTTAGTGAGTGAAAAAAATTCTTTGGGTCGAGTAAGGGGGAGGCAGCAGACACTATTAAAAACTATCAAGTGAACAATTTTCAAGCTTGATGTAAATGAAAATTTGCCAATAGCAAAAATAAAAATAAGATTTGAATTAAGTGTACATAGAAGGACGTATTCTGAACAATTTCGGTATATAAATGTATAAAATTTGCAAAAGACGAGAGGACACTCAAGCTAACAAAATTCCATGCAGAACAGCGTCAAGAGTGCGCCAAAAAAATACTTTGCAAAAGACCAAGAATACTGGAATCCATGTGGTCCTCCCAGATTAATTTTAATTTTTTTTTCGTCAAAATTCGGAAAAATTACCTTTAACCAGAGATGGGGCATTTGCAGCATTCTCGAGTTTCTTATGTGGCCTTAACAGTTATTTACAATTTGCATTGAGATAATATGCAGTAAAGCACCATTTATAAGTCTTTCAAGGGACTGACGTAAAACGACGTATAAATGAAAAGACGTATAATTGAAACGAGTTACAATGCATATGAATGAATCGGGACCGTGATGAAACGACGTATAAATGAGAAACGTATAAACGGTACGTTACTGTAATTGTCTGTTATTTGATAATAATTACTGAACAAAAACCCTTAAGATTCAGCTCGTGCGGTCGAAATTTAATCATTCTTTCGTCATTCTTATAACCAGAAATGTTAATTGTTTAAGATATTGCTAATTTAATAGGCCTTGGATATTTATAGTTTTGTATGCTTTTATTATATTTAATTAAAATAACAATACAATTGTATCAATTTAGCATTACAAAAGTTTAGCTCTTGCATATATTTTTCGGATATCTTACAATGCAGCATTTTAAAGAGATACTAGGAAGGAAAAAAATACTTCTAACGGCACTTGATAGTTTCAGCGAAAGTGCGGTTAAGAAGTTAATAAAGCATATCGTCAACTAACAGCTACAAAAAAGTAAGCTGCATATATAAAATGAAAATTAAGACAGAAACATTTATACTTTATTTAATAATTATTGATTAAAAGTAATCAAAATAAATTATCTTATTTATATGCTGCTTTCTTATTTCACTTTTGTGGGTACAAGTTACGGATTTTGATTAACGTCATCTCACATTCTTTGTTGTAATGTAATTTTCTTTGTTTATTTTGATTTACTTTTGTTTTTATTTTATGGTTAAAATTTCCTATTTTTTTATATTCAACTCTTCTTTCACATATAACAAATGAGACAGTCGCGAATCCAGAGGGATTGGCCCGCAACCTCCCCAGAGCTAAAACAGAATTCTTGATTTTTTTTAAAAAAATCGCTACACCTGTTTGTTCTTAATCTTCTTTTTAAAAAAGTCTCAACATTGCTATCCGGCTTGAGAGGCTTGAAAATTTCCCCGCCTCTGTAGTCATTCTATTCGTACTTGTAGCGTTGACACGGTCGAAGATATTTTTTGGCTAGTTATTTCATTGTGTTTTAACTAAATGATCAAAAGTTTTTTAGCGTCCTTTGTGATCCTTGACAGGTGGTTAAAGTCTGTAAAGTTAAAGTGTTTTGATTTACGTAAGCCATCAGGTTTGATATTCGATAACTTTGGCATTAGTGACTAATGTTTTGCCAAATTTTTTAATTTCCATTATAAAATATTACTGAAAATAACACTTATGGCAATTGAGCACGATTTTATGAGAATTTGAGTATGTTATTACCTTCGTTCACTCCAATAAAATTTTTAGACGTCACGACGATACAAAATTCTCAACCTCAGCCACCACCCCGACCAAAATCCTGGATTCGCCAATGAAATGATAGCTAATTAGCAGGGAGAAGGCAACGGCCAGCATTCGAAAAATCCTGTTCGTCTTACCTTGTTTAGAGTGCTTATAGATAATCCATGTTGATGCAAGAATTCGATGACATCCCTGTGGCCTTGCCTGGCAGCCCAGTGAACCCCACTCTCACTATTCTGAAATTAGACGAAAGGTTTTTCAATATATCAGCATTATATGCAGTAGTCTGTATTCATTCTTAACTTACACCACTACTGTAGGATTTAATGAAT